>PVKP010020063.1:0-41350 GCA_004027715.1 Plecturocebus donacophilus | reverse complement strand
CTGGCTCCGCTCCCAGCCACGCCCCTCCCAACCTGACTGCTCCTGCCCACCCCATCCCCAGTCCCCGATCCCCGATCCGACTGGCTCCCAGCTTTGCCTCCAGCTGGTCTGACCCAGCCCTGACCACGCCCCCGATCCGTCCCCCTTCGTGGTCTGACCCGCCCCCGAGACCCTGACCCACCCCATGGCCCCGCCCCGTGTGCCCAGCGGAAGCAGAAGCAGCAGGAGGGGAACTACCTGCAGCACGTCCAGCTGGACCAGAGGAGCCTGGTGCTGAACACCGAGCCCGCCGAGTGCCCCGTGTGCTACTCGGTGCTGGCGCCCGGCGAGGCCGTGGTGCTGCGTGAGTGTCTGCACACCTTCTGCAGGTGCGGCCCCCAATCCCACCCCCGGCAATGCAGCGTTTATCAAAGCCGCCAATTACGCAGGGCTGGACGTGGGTGGGGCCCTGTGCTCTGATATCTCATTGGACGCCCGCGAAAACCTACGAGGTAGGCTCTGTCTCCCCATTTTGCAGATGAGGAACCTAAGGTACAGAGAGCCAGGCAGCTTACCCAAGGCCACGTGGCTCATAAGAGAAGCAGCCTAGACATGGACCCGGGCGTGGGTGGAGGCTCCGGAGCCTCCCTTCCCCCCTGCCTTAAACTGCCGAGGCGCCTGCAGCCAGGCTGCTCTCAGCCTCTCTGCGGGCATCTGCCTGTTTCGAGCCTCCTGTCATGGCCCTTGCACCCCCGAACGTGGGGAGCACAGGCCCACTCGCCACAGCTGACCCTTGTGGAGCAGCCCCTGGGTGGCAGGCTCCGCGCCTGCCTTCCGAAACGTTCGTTCCAGCAGGGAGGCCGATGTGAATCGGATAGTCACTGGTTGATGTCCTTGTGCATATTGTCTACATACAGTACATTAAGATACAACAGGAGTCCTGCCCAGAGAGGGTGGTCTAGAAGCTTCCAGGGAGGTAGCTCCAGAGCAGGGACTGGAAGGCCTGCTGTAGGTGAGCCTGGCCTGTTGGAGGAGACTGAGGAGGTCTCTTGGTGGCTGGAGCAGAGGGATGAAGCGGGTAATCAGAGAGCAGGGTAGAGAGGTGTCGGGTCCATGAACAGTTGGGATTTGTTCTGGGTGGGATGGGGGCCACCGGGGAGTTGTGGCTGCTGTGCTGAGATAGACTTTAGGGGCCAGATGGATGCAGGGAGCCCAGCAAGGAGGCTCCTGCAGTCACCAGGCGGGGAATGATAAGGCCTGGACCCGAGAATCAGAGTGGCAGTGTGGGGACAGGTGGAGGCCTTGGTGATGGATTGGTGAGAGGGATGGGAAGGAAGGGGATATCGAGGAGAAGCCCACATGGGGTGGCTGAGAGAGGACCCTGGGGTCAGGCCTTGCCATGTGAGGGGTGGAGTCCCCAGTGGATGGGGTTCCAATGACCCTCACTCTCCTCCCCTCCCCTCCCCTTCCCCAGGGAATGCCTGCAGGGCACCATCCGCAACAGCCAGGAGGCGGAGGTCTCCTGCCCCTTCATTGACAACACCTACTCGTGCTCCAGCAAGCTGCTGGAGAGGGAGATCAAAGCGGTAAGGCCTGGGGGTGGGAGATATACCCCAATTACCAAGAAACTGGGCCCTAAGCAGGCAGGTAGGGACTGGCTCAGGCAGCAGACATCTTAACTTTTTTTTTTTGGAGTTGGGGTCTATGTTGTCCAAGCTGGTCTCAAACTCCTGGGCTAAAGTGATCATCCAACCTCCGCCGTCTAGACATTTTTCAAGGGCTTTGTCTGTGTAGGGTGCTGAGACCCCAAGTAGAAAAAGAATTGAGGGGAGTAGCTAGTCAAGAAGCCACATTTATGAAGGAAAGACAGCAGAGTCATTAAGAGTCAGGGACTTGGCCAGGCATGGCAGCTCACACCTCTAATCCCAGTACTTTGGGAGGCTGAGGTGGGCAGATTGCTTGAACTCACACAGACCAGCCTGGGCAATGTGGCAAAACCCTGTCTCTCCAAAACAGATTTTAAGAATAGCTGGGTGTGGAGGCATGCGCCTGTAGTTCCAGCTACTTGGACAGGGGTCGAGGGGGAATGGGCTAAGATGAGAGGATCACTTGAGCCTGGGAGGTCAAGCCTGCAGTGAGTTGTGGTTGCGCCACTGCACTCTACCTGGGCAACAGAGTGAGACCTTGCCTCAAAAAAAGGAAAAAAAAAAAAGGGAACTCTGGAGCCTGGTGGCCTGGGTGTGTGACCACAAGTCAGATGTTTAACCTCTCTATGCCTCTATCTCATCTCTGTTAGAGTCAGAGTTACAGTTTGTATTTCCAGGATTACAAAGATTACAGTGGAGGATATGTTTATAGAATTTAGAGTAGTGCGGCCGGGCGCAGGGGCTCACCCCTGTAATCCCAGCACTTCGGGAGGCCAAGACGGGTGGATCACCTGAGGTCGGGAGTTTGAGACCAGCCTGACCAACATGGAGAAACCCAGTCTCTACTGAAAATACAAGATTAGCTGGGTGTGGTGGTGCATGCCTATAATCCCAGCTACTCAGGAGTCTGAGGCAGGAGAATCACTTGAACCTGGGAGGCGGAGGTTGCAATGAGCCGAGATCATGCCATTGCATTCCAGCCTGGGTAACAAGAACAAAACTGTCTCAAAAAAGAAAAAGAGAAAGAATTTAGACAAGTGCTTGTCATGTGGTAAGCCTTTGTTGTTGTTAGCACTTGCTACGTAACAAATCGCTGCAGGCTCAAAACAACAGTCATTTATTTAGCTCATAAATCTGCAAGTTAGGATAGTCGGCCGTCTGTATCTGTGGAGAATTCACATTGGAGAATTCAACGACAGTGGATAGAACATATTCTGAAAAAAACAAAAAAAAATTACAATAAAAAATTATAAAAACTACAGCATAAACTACATAACATGTTATACTAGGTATTATAAGTAATCTAGAGATGATTTAAAGATGATTTAAAGTATTGGAGGATGTTGGTAGGTTATATGCAAATACTGTGTCATTTTATATAAGGGGCTTGAGCATCCATGGATTTGGGTATCTGCAGGGATCTTGGAACTAATTCTCTCAGGATACTGAGGGATGGCTCTAATTTGGGTTGGGCTTATCTCGATGGTTCTTCTGATCTGGGCAGGGCCTCACTGATTTCACCTGCGTCTAGCTGGTGGGTGGCCTGGTTTATGATGGTCTCATCTGTGATGACTGGGATGATGGGGCCTCCTTCCGCTTCAGGATCTCATCCACCAGCAGGCTGCCCCAGGCCTTCTCATGTCTTGGTGGTCTCGGGCTTCCAAGAGCAGCCATGAGGATCCCCAGCGCATGAGTGCTTTCTAAGTCTGCTCATTTCTCACTTGCCACTGTCCCATTGGCCAAAGGAAGTCCTATGCTCAAGCCCAGAGTTCACTGGGAAAGGACTACCCAAAGGTGTGGAATCAGGGAGACAGAAACAAATGGGAGTCACCACTCCGCCAGTCTGTCACAGCATGTGTGTGTCTGTAGTGTGTGCTTGCCACTGGCACTCTTCATGAATTCATTAACAGGTTTTCTGTCTGGCTGCTAGTGATCTTGAGCAAGTTGTTTCCCTTCCCTGAGTCTCCATTTCCCCATCTGTTTTTTTTTTTTTTTTTTAAGACAGGTTCTCACTCTGATGCCCAGGCTAAAGTGAAGCAGCACAATCTCAGTTCACTGCAACCTCCACCTCCCTGGTTTAAGCAATTCTCCTACCTCAGCCTCCCAAGTAGCTGGGATTAGAGGCACTTGCCACCATGCCCGGCTAATGTTTATGTTTTTAGTAGCGACAGGGTTTCACCATGTTAGTCAGGCTGGTCTCGAACTCCTAACCTTGTGATCTGCCTGCCTCAGCCTCCCAAAGTGTGTGGGATTACAGGTGTGAGCCACCACACCTGGCCCCATTTCCCCATCTGAAAAGTGGAAAGTTGGGCTTGATTCATGGTTTTTAAACTGCTGGGGAAGCTGGGCGCAGTGGCTCATGCCTGTAATCCTAGCACCCTAGGAGGCCGAGGTGGGTGGATCACCTGAGGTCAGGAGTTCAAGACCACCCTGGCCATCAGGGTGAAACCTCATCTTAAAAAAAAAAAAAAAAAAAAAAAAAAGACAAGAAAAAAAAATAATAAACTGCTGGGGAATGGCCTTCCCTGGGCATTGTGGGTCCCCATGCCAAAACATGGCAGCCAAGGTCCAAATGGAAAACCCCCACAAAACACATACACAAGACCTCCTCTTTATTCCCGTCCCCCCTGCCTCTCTCCTGTGCCCCTGTTTCTCCTGAGAATGCTCCTAACTTCACCAAGTGTTTATGGAGCCCAAGAAGTTCTGCCCCAGGGGTAAAGGGGGAGGCAGACGGCGTAGAGCTTTGGGAGTTCCCAGCTCTGACATCAAGGGCAGCCCCATTTTTCTCTGTCATCTCTGGGAAGTTGCTGAGGCGTCCTCACTCTGGCCTGGAGAGACCTCATGACCAGTCATTGCGTGTCCCCAGCACCCATAGTCACTTGCTTAGAGGTTTCCCTGTGCTGTCCACCCCAGCCAAGGGGCATTATGCTGGGGCTGGGGTTCATGCCAGAGGGCTGCAGGAACTTCCCTGGAGCCCACTGACATTGACGTGAGTCTCAGAAAATGGTCAAGTGCGACAGAGAGAAGAGGGCAGGGATCAGCCAAGTAACGTGGTGGAGGTTGTTTTTACAAAAACAAAACAATATGCCTAACCACATAGAACCAGAGCAGAAATCAGAGAGAATCACCCACAACCCCAGGAAATACTCCAGTTGCATTTTGGCCTACTTCCTTCAGTGTCTCTGGGCAGATTTTTTTTTTTTTTTTGGTAAGATGGAGTCTCACTCTGTCATCCAGACTGGTGTGATCTCAGCTCACTGCAGTCTGGCTTTGTCACCCAGGCTGGAGTGCAGTGGCGTGATCTCAGCTCACTGCAGCCTCTGCCTCCCGGGCTCAAGCAGTTCTCCTGCTTCAGCCTCTGGCGTAGCTGGGACTCTAGGCACCTGTCACCACGCCTGACTAATTTTCGTATTTTTAGTAGAGGCAGGGTTTCACCATGTTGGCCAGGATGGTCTTGATCTCCTGACCTCAGGTGATCCACCTACCGGGGCCTCCCAAAGTATTAGGATTACAGGTGTGAAACAGTGTGCCCACCCAGGTATGATTTTTTAAGTCAACTTTATTGAAGCATACTTTGCCTACAATAAAATGTACTCATTGTAAGTATATAATCAGATAAATTTTGACAAATGTAACTCATGTAACCACCAGCCACTGTTACATATAACATAGGCATAATTTCTGCCTCATTGTAACCAGCATGGATATAATAACTTTAGTTTTTTTAAATTTTGCTATAGAATTTTTCTGAAGATTATTTACAAATCTCAATCGGACATATACTGTTTTTATCTTTTAGTTCTAGTTTCTCAGTTTATAAATACTACTTCAAGGAACATTTTGCATGGTGCACTTTTTTTTTTTTTGAGACAAAGTCTCACTCTGTTGCCCAAGCTGGAGTGCAGTGGCACTATCTTGGCTCACAGCAACCTCTTCCTCCCTGGTTCAAGTGATTCTCCTGCCTCAGCCTCCTGAGTATCTGGGACTATAGGCACGTGCCACCATGCCTGGCTAATTTTTGTAATTTTAGTAGAGACAGGTTTTCATTGTGTTAGCCAGGCTGTCTTGAACTCTTGACCAGCCCCCTCGTGATCTGCCTGCCTTGGCCACCCAAAGTGCTGGGATTACAGGCGTGAGACACTGCGCCCGGCGGTGTGTCTTATATATTATTTTTTTGGGATAAAGTTACAGAAGTGGGATGGGTACTAAAGGGTCAGAAAAGTTTGGGATGGTTGAAACATTATTGCCACATAGCTTTCTCAGCGTTATGTACTAAGATACTAATTTGTTTAATTTTTATTTTTTATTTTTGCGGGAACATAGTTGTTATATGTATTTCTGGGGCACATGAGATATTTTGATACAGGCATGCAATAAGTAATAATCACATCATGGAGAATGGGGAATCCATCCCCTCAAGCATTTATCCTTTGTGTTACAGACAATCCAGTTATACTCTCTTAGTATACAATTAAATGTACAATTAAATTATTGACTATAGTCTGTCTGTTATGCTATCAAATACTAGGTTTTATTCTATTATTTTGTACCCATTTACCATCCCCTCTTCTCTCCCATGCCTCACTACCCTTCCCAGCCTCTGGTAACCATCCTTTTACTCTCTGTCTCCATTAGTTCAGTCATTTTGATTTTTAGCACCTGCAAATAAGTGAGAACATGTGATGTTTGTCTGTTCCTGGCTTATTCCATTTAACATAATGACCTCCAGTTCCTCCATGTTGCTGTAAATGACAGGATTGCATTCTTTTATATGACTGAATAGTACTCCATTGTGTATATGTACCACATTTTCTTTACAGAATACTAGTTGAATCACATCTTTCCCAACATTGCTTATTACTTTTGTCCTTTTCTTTATTGTGAAAAAATAGCCATAAAATTTACCATTTTAACCAGTTTTTTTTTTTCCGAGACAGAGTTTCACTCTTGTTGCCCAGGCTGGAGTGCAGTGGCATGATCTCGGTTCACCATAACCTCCACCTCCAGGGTTCAAGCAATTCTCCTGCCTCAGCCACCTGAGTAGCTGGGATTACAGGCATGCACCACCACACCTGGCTAATTTTGTATTTTTTTGTAGAGACAGGGTTTCTCCATATTAGTCAGGCTAGACTTGAACTCCTGACCTCAGGTGATCCACCCACCTCAGCTTCCCAAAGTGCTGAAATTAGAGGTGTGAGCCATTGCACTTGGCCCCATTTTAACCAGTTTTTAAGTGTACAGTTCAGTGGCATTAAGTATATTAATACTTTTGTGCAGCCATCACCACATTACCCCCATCCACCTCTAGAACATTTAGAAATTACCCCCACTCTCTTTTTCTTTTCTTTTCTTTTTTTGAGGTAGGTTTTCATTCTGTCACCCAGGCTGGAGTGCAGTTCATCAGTCGTGGCTCACTGCAGCCTTGACCTTCTAGGCTCAAGCAACCCCCACAACTCAGCCTCCCAAGTAGCTGCTAGGACTACAGATGTGAGCACCACACCTGGTTTGTTTGTGTGTGTGTATGTGTGTTTGTAGAGATGAGGTCTCACTGTATTGCTCAGGCTGGTCTTAAACTCTTGGCCTCAAGGAATCCTCCTGCCTTGACCTCCCAAAGTGGATTACAGGTGTAAGCCACCACACCTGACCTAAAATCCACTTTTTGAATGGAGTTTTTCAACACTATGAGGATTACAGAAAGAAAAGAGCCTGGGCCTTGATTGGAGTTTAGAGTTTGGGGGCTTTCTAGAGGGTATTTGGTGGCCAAGGGTCATATGTCAGGTGTTCTGAACCCCGATCAACAAGGACACGGTCTGTTGGCAGCTCCTGACCCCTGAGGATTACCAGCGATTTCTAGACCTGGGCATCTCCATTGCTGAAAACCGCAGTGCCTTCAGCTACCATTGCAAGACCCCAGATTGCAAGGGATGGTGTTTCTTTGAGGATGACGTCAATGAGTTCACCTGCCCTGTGTGTTTCCACATCAACTGCCTGCTCTGCAAGGTGGGGCCGGGGACTCACCCTGCCTGGTCAGTCATCCTGCTGGAGCTCACCACAGGGCAGTGCTTGTTCTCCTGGGAAGGGAGCTGTGACACTGGCCTGTTAGTCCTGACTTGGAGCTGCACGTCAGAGGGAGGGTGTGGCTTGAGCCTGAACAGAGCCTTGGCTCCACAGAGGGTGTCCCAGACCTGGCCCCAGATGGAGCCTCAAACCTAGGCAGGCCTGGTCCACCGTGGAGCTCTGCCCCTGGACCAACTCCTGTCCCTGGGCTGAGCCTGTCTGACCCTAGTCACTGACTGAATCCGAGTCCCACACTGAGCCCCGACCCCATCCAAGTCCACAGACCTGGCCTCTGACCAAACCTGACTCTGCACTTGTCGCTTAAGCTGGTCCCATATTCAGCCCAGACTCTGAACCAAGCTCAGACCGAACCTGTCTGTCACAGACCAAACCCTGACCCTGGCCCTATACCATGTCTCCACCCCTGTCCTGAACTGAATGCTGACCTCAAACCCAGACAGCCCTACCTGATCCTCCCCCCAGGCCTGTCCCTGTCCCTTCATCTCAAAAGCTGACCACGAAGGTGAGGAGCTGGTAAACACATCTGGAGCTTGGGCCTGTAACCCAGGCAGGGCCTAGGCAGGGATGTGGGGTCTCACCCTAGGGGTGTAAGGGGTTTCCGTGCCCATCAGAACTTAAATAAGCTGGGTGCGGCAGCAGGTGCCAGTGGTCCCAGGTACCCAGGAGGCTGAGGTACCTTTTGCTGTTAGCATACGTGATGACCCTGACTTCTCCCTGGCCCCAGTATCCTCTTTTGTAAAATGGGTGTATGCTTTACAAAGTGAGGCCCTGCCAGTGACTACACCGAGAGGCATTAAGTGCCTTTGTGGACTCCTGCCTTTCCCCTCACCTCTTCCAACTTGTTAACCCCGGGAGGAACCTTCTCACCTTGAGCCCCTCACGCCCTGCAGGCCATTCACGAGCAGATGAACTGCAAGGAGTATCAGGAGGACCTGGCCCTGCGGGCGCAGAACGACGTGGCTGCCCGGCAGACGACAGAGATGCTGAAGGTGAGGCTACGACAGGGCCGAGGCGGGGGATTTAAGTTGGGATCCAGGTGGGGGCCGGGGGCTTCTCAGCAAGGGCTGTGCTCACATCCCTGGAGGCTCTGACCTCCCTTCTGGCTGTCACTCCCATCCAGAGATGGGACTTAGGCTGAGTGGTCAGGTCAGGGAAGAGTGGGTGGAGGGAGGAGACCACAGGAATGAAGAGGGGGTCGCTGCAGAGCCTGGCCTGGCGGAGCTGCACAGGAGAGACTCCACAGCTCCGGGGGAGGGGGCCAGGCTGGGTGGCTGCCCCAGCCCCGCCCAAGGCCAGCACCTGCCTCGCTCCAGGTGATGCTGCAGCAGGGTGAGGCCATGCGCTGCCCCCAGTGCCAGATCGTGGTGCAGAAGAAGGATGGCTGCGACTGGATCCGCTGCACCGTCTGCCACACCGAGATCTGCTGGGTCACCAAGGGCCCACGCTGGGGCCCTGGGGTGAGTCTCACTCATGTTAGTGTGGAGACGGTTCCCTTGCGGTGTTTGTCTTAGAGGAGGGCTTGGAAAGCTACAGCCCATGGGCCATATCCAACCCAGCACCTCAATTTGTACAGCTCCTGAGGTAAGAATGTTCTTTTTTTTGAGGAGTTTTGCTCTTGTTGCCCAGGCTGGAGTGCAATAGCGCAGTCTCAGCTCACTGCAGCCTCTGCCTCCTGCATTCAAGCAATTCTCCTGCCTTAGTCTCCCGAGGCATGTGCCACCACATCCAGCTAATTTTGTATTTTTAGTGTAGACGGGGTTTCTCCATGTTGGTCAGGCTGGTCTTGAACTCTCAACCTTAGGGTGATCCACCCGCCTTGGCCTCCGAAAGTGCTGAGATGATAGGTGTGAGCCACCGTGCTCAGCTGCAAGAATGTTCTTTAAATGGTTGAAAAAATATCAAAAGACGACTATTTTGTGACATATGAAAATTTCATGAAATCCACATTTCAGTGTCCCTAGGTAAAGTGCTTTGGAGCACAGCTGTGCTCATTTATTTACATATTGTCTGTGGTTGCTCTTTCACTCCAGAGGCAGAGGCCGTATGGCTGCCCAGCCCAAAATGACTGGCCCTTTGCCGAAAAGGTTTTCCCACCCCTGCCCTAGCGGACAGCAAGTAAAGGTTTGATCTGGAGTCGGAGGTGGATTGGCCACTGGCTCTAGCACATACCTCTCTCAGCCCCATTTCTTCTGTGAAATGGGGATGATAGCTGGGCTTATCTCAGGCTTGTGAGAATCAAGTTGAAGAATGACAAGAGAAGTGCTTAGCAGGGGGCCTGTCACTTGGTGAGCACTCTTGCAAATGGTAGCTATCATGATTAGGGGTGTGCTCTGGAACTGGGGGCTTGTTGTTAGGTTCATGTAGACTTTCAGTGGAGACAGAGGAAGCTGCCCTCTTGCACGCTGCCAGTGTGCCGACATGTCTAGAATATGTGAAGAGTAGTCAGATCTTCTCCCTGACCTGTTCCTGGATCTAGGTGTGGGTAGACTAAGTGCCGTAGGAGCCCAGAAAAGGCCTCAATAACTCTCCATCCGGTAGCTGGGGCCGACAAGGCCATTCTTGCAGGAGGACCTGCAGAGGCAAAGGCCCAGGTTGGGAGAGTGCTCGGCTTTGGGGCAGTCTCTCTGCACTACCCTGACATTCTCTTCTCTTCCTCCCATCCTCTAGGGCCCAGGAGATACTAGCGGGGGCTGCCGCTGCAGGGTGAATGGGATTCCTTGCCACCCAAGCTGTCAGAACTGCCACTGAGCCAAAGATGGTGGGGCCCCATGCTGACCTAGCCCCACACCCACAGGCTGTTATAGCGCAGGGCTGAGCTTGGGACTTTGGCTCCAACTTCTGGCTCGGAGATGCTTTGTGCAGAGGCCACGTCCCTGAGCTTCGTGGATGGCCTTGCTTGCTGTAGTGCTGTGGGGCTCTACCTGCGCTGCTGTTGTCCATGGTCACATCTGCCCCAGTGCCTTTGTCCTTCCCTTGGGGCTTGCCGGCCAGACCTCTCTCTCCTGCAGCTCCCACCTCTGCCTGACTCCAGCCATAAACATGGCCCCTGGCCAGAGGCCTCGCTGGGTGGAGCCTCTGTGTGACTCCAAACTCCTCCCACCACAACGCTCATCTGCTGAACATCAGCATTCACGGCCTCCGCACCTTCTCCTGCTGGCTTTCTGGGGCTGACTGTTCTCTGCCTTTGCAGTTGGAGGCCTGGGGCCTCTTAGAACTATTGCTAACCTGTTCAGAGCCAGAAAGGAGACGGGGCAGTTTTGAAAGCACAGCTCATCAGGTCCAGCTCTGCCTCTCCCTCTCTGCAGCCTGTGTAAGCTATTAAAATGGTTTTCCAGGAAGGGATGTGTGATGTCCTTGAGAGGAAGTGAATGTCCTGGGCTGGGACTCTGCACACAAGCAGGATCCCGAGGTCTCTGGGAATTGCATCAGGAAGTTGACCTGTCAGCCCATCTATGGTAAAATGAGGCTGTGACAGCACTGGTACCTTTCTACCAGACTTGGCAACCCATGCCCAGTCTCAGGAGCAAGGATGCTCTCGGGTTGTCATCAGCCAGGACAGGCGGAGTGTGCAGTTTGTCAAGTCTGCAGAGAAGGGTGGGCTTGGGGGCGGGAGGGGAGGTCTTGCCACTCTCGCTCCCTTTGACCTCTCAGCAGGCATCCAGGGTTGGCAGGTAGACAGTTGAAGGAATGAAGCTGCTGCAGCTGAGGGGTGAGGTTGTCCGTCCTAACTTTCACATCCCAGGCAAGAGGGCAAGGTATCAATTCAGCAGTATTTATTAGAACCCATTCTGTTTTGGCCAGAGGTTTCTAAGACATGGTCCTGAGATGTTCGTTCTGTAAGTTTTTCCTCCATTCTGTGACCCACCCCCTTTCCCCTTTGAGATCTGGTATTTGATGCCCAACTCATTGTCCACGCTATGATGTGACCATTGTCACAGCAGGTGGAGGGTGCCTCTGCTGCTGAAGGCCTGTGGTTTTGTGGGGAAGGGCCTGTTCTAGCCCCTGGAAAGGCACTGCCACCTGCCATCGGATGCCAAGACTCAAGAGCTAGCCCCAGTCACTCTGCGCAGAGATGTCCGAGTATGTGTGAGTGGGCTGCGTGGGCTCAGGACAGTCACCTGTCGCAGCCGATGACAGGCATGCTCAGGCAGCCTCCCCAGCCCTGGAGGCAGAAAGGCCCAGGCAGAACCACCGACTGGGAGGAAACAGCAAGCTGAGGAGAGCTGAGCCACAGGCGTGTGGACGGGCTGAGCTGCAGGCGTGTGGATGGCCCAGCTCAGGCAGACGCTGTCTCATACCCACTGCTCCCTCTCCTGCCTAGTGTCTCTCAGGAGCATGGGAACCAGAGGAAACCAGAGACTGTTCTGTGGTGCCACAGGCTGTAACCAGAACACCTGATATTTTAGAAATTTAAATTGGTTGCCAATATTTTTAAATTGGCAACATCTTTTGCCACATTAAAATCTAGATGCCCAGCTTCTCTTGAAATTGTCAAAGCTTGGTACTGCCAGGTCCTCACTTCTACCTGTGGGGAATGGAGTCACAGAGACGTCAAGTCTCTTCATCGGGTGTACACCCCCCAGTTTGCCACAGTCCTCATCACTGCAGGACTCACACTGAGGCCTTTCTAGTGCCCTTGCATCATCCTTTTTCTCGTTAGAATGAAGTGGGTCCATACCCACAGCGTATCACCAGTGAGGGCGAGACCCGCAGAGAGGGCTGTGCTGGCTGCAGCTTTGCTTGGCTCGCCCCGTCCATGCTGCATTGGTGCGGAGGGGCAGGGAGCAGGGCAGGCTGCCCCCGGTTCCTGCCTCAGCCCTACACTCCTTGCACCTGCAAGTGAAAGGTGTAAGATAGGCAGGGTCAGGGCACCCTCCACTGCAGGGTCAGGTAGAGGCGCCTTCGCCTCCCAAGGCTCACCCCATGCCAGGGGCCCAGACCTTGAGAGCCCAGTACCAACTCTCCGGGGCAGAAAGAAATCAGACCCCAGGGCTTTGGGCTTAAACCATCTAGAGGAAGCAGCAGGAGCTCCCAAATGTACTCGCGTGACACAACGGTCATTCTCTCCCCAGGGGCAGGGGAGGGTGAGTGGAAGCCCATTGCTCAAATAAAGAGCAGCTGCCACAGTGGCCCCGCAGCCAATGCTGGCTCTCACTGGTGTCTTCCTCTAGTGCCTGAGGCTGGCATGGAATCCGCTCAAATGCAGGCAGCTGGAGGCGAGCCCACGGGCTGGCACTCCCAAGTGCCAACCACGAGGAAGTCTGGAGAAAAGACTAGGGAGTGGGGGCCCTCGTGAGGAGCAGGAATTGGCAGCAGGGGCCACCAGCAGAACACACGGAGGGGATGGCGGCAGGGGGAGGAAGATACAGCCAGGCTGAGTCTCAGCCCCGTCACCTCTTAGCTGGATGCGGTGAAGCCACCGGCCTGTTCCTCCTTTCAGTCAGCGCTTCATCCCTGGGTGAGCGTGGGCCTGGTGCAGGGCTGGCTATAGTGTTTGTTAATAACTGCTCACGAAAATGGCAACAGCACTAGCATAGCTTCACAAATAGAAATGCATTTCACCAACGCCCCGGCAGGAGGCCCTCCAGGAGGGATGACGCCAGCCCTGCTTTACTGTTACGGATGTGAGCCTCCGAGAAGCAGTGACTTAGATGTTCACACACCCAGGAAGGAAGGGACACACTTGACCTTCAGTCTCAGACCCCATCAGGCCACCAATAATTCTCTCTTCAAACCCAGCTCTGGTCAAGGCCTAGCTTCACCCCCAAATCACCCACAGGGCAGCCTCAACTCCTCTCCCTAGCATTCCAGCCATCCCTGCCTGGCCCGAGGCTCCAGACATGGCCACCTCCCTCCACAGACCCTAAACCCCAGCGCTTCAGGGCTTTGCTGGCCCCAAACCACCTACACTTATTACTCATGTGTTATTTTTACACTGACTTCCCCTCAGGCTTTGCGTACTGTGGTGTTATCTGACACCACTTTTCCAGCTCTCTGATACCAACTGGGGCTAGTGTCAGGGCCCACAAATTAAAGGGCTCAGTCCCATAAGACTGTCCCCACTTCCGATGGAGTCACCGATGGGGTGCCCAGGCTACCCACATACTTCCTTCCTGGCCAACTACACATCAGGGGTTCCCATGACTCCACCCCCTCAGGTTCAATAATTTGCCAGAATGACTCAGAACTGAGGAGCACCCTGCCCTGATGCTTCCTGGTGTGGTGTCCTCAAGGATGCAGTACGGGCGGGAACAGCCACACTGAGGAGATGAACAGGCAAGATGGTAGTGACTGACAGTCATCGGAATCTCAAATTTTGTTTTATTTTTATTTTTTAGAGATGGAGTCTCGCTCTGTCACCCGGGCTGGACTGCAGTGGTACAATCTTAGCTCATATAACCTCCACCTCCCAGGTTCAAGCAATTCTTCTGCCTCAGCTTCCGGAGTAGCTGGGACTACAGGCACCTGCCACCAGGCCTGACTAATTTTTGTAGAGATAGGGTTTCACCATGTTGGCCAGGCTCACCTCGAACTTCTGACCTCAGGTGATCCGCCCATCTCAGCCTCCTAAATTGCTAGGATTAGAGGCAGGAGCCACCACGTCCAGCCCGGAATCTCAAGTTTGTAAAGAGCTCCACCTCCAGCACCCAGAATCCCAGGAGTCACTGCCTGAGATTGACAGTTCCCGCCCTCTAATCACCTGGTCTTTCTGGTGCCAGAGCGACCCGGAGGCAAGCTAGGGGCCCTACTCTAGTTTAATTAGCATGAACTTGAATGGGCTGGAAAGGAGTTTGTTATGAATAACAAAAGAACTCACACTCAGGAAATTCCCAGGGCTGTAGGAGCCCCATGTTAGGAACCCAGGAGGAAGACCAAGTACTTCTTAATATCCCACACACATCCTTCCTTCAATTCTCCAATTATCATAATCTTACTCATCCTTCACATTCCACCATCACCGTCTAAGAAAGCGCCCCTGAATTTGCTGCAGGATACAGATTGCTCCTGAGTGCAGCTCTGGCGTGAGCTTGCAGAGGCAGTGCAGTGCCCTGGGTGGCCCTGCATATTCCACGACTGTCAGTTCAAATGGCAGTGTGGCCCTGGACCACAGTGGCAGGAGCTGAGTGCCACTGGCTGGGCCCTGAGAATGCGCACATCTTCCCTCTGGGCCAAGGAAACAAACAACACAGACAACATGTCTCCCTGTTGGCCCCATCCCCAGGATGGAGGCCCCGCACTGGGCACTGCGCTGCGCTCTCGCTCCCCAGCAGCCGGGAGAGTCTAGAGGATGTTGGAGAGCTCGGCAAGAGCAGGCTCAGCAGCTCCTCTGTGGACGGAAAGGGCATGTGGAGGAGAAGTGGCACCACATCAAGCTCTGGTTAGGATCCAAAACCAAATGCCAGCCCCCAGGATCCCCAGACCAGCGCCTCAGACCCGCACCACTTGTGTCAACTGTGACGGTACCGAGAGTGGAAAAAACACGAACTCAAACTGTTTTCCTCCTCTGCTCTCTCAACAACAAAAGACATCTGTGGCCAAATGTGTTGGGGATTTCTGCCCCCACACCAAGCAAGCAATTCTGCAGCCTACACCAACTGGGTATCCTCCAACTCAATTCAGTGCTGACCCTATCTATACCATCTGGAAATGGAATCCGCAGATTCAGGGCTCTGTCCCACAAGATCACCCCCTCCGCCACATTGGACTGACCACCCTTTCAGGTGGGATGATTTGCCAGAGTGGCTCACAGAACTCCGGGAAACTTTACTTATGTTTACCAGTTTATTACAAACGTTATTAGAAAGGATACAAATAAATAAACAGCCAGATGAAGAGTCACACAGGGTGAGGTCTGGAATGGTCCTGGGCAAGTGCAGGAGCTTCTGTCCCCATGGAGTGGGGGTGCGCAACCCTCTTGGCACATGGACAGATCTCCACGTGTTCAGGTCTCCAGAAGCTCCCCAAAGTCTATGCTCCTAGGCCTTTTACGGAGACATCACTGGATAGGTGTGGCTGAAGCATGGCAACCGTCTTGAGATGAGATTGGACAAAAAGCATAAGGTCTAAACCCGGCAAGCCCTGTCTGTCCAGATGCTTCTTGGCCTCTCTGTGCAGCACTCCTCCTTCCTGGGTATGGAGCAGGACCCTCTCTGGAATGAGGGTCTTATGAGCCACAGTCAGATTAGAGTCTGGCGTTGAACAAGTGAAATGAGGGCAGGAGAAGGTCAGAGACAGATTCCATTTTCTGAGGCCTGCAGTGTCCCAACACTAGAACAAGGGCTATGGGAGGAAAGAACCAGGAACTGTGGACAAAAATCTATACGCACACACATGCAAAATATCACAGCACCCCAGGCAGCAGCTGGAGTGTGGGGGTCATACTTCTTGCAGATGAAATAGAAACAGCAGGACTGTAGGTGCTGCCCAAGGTCTCCTAGCCAGTCAAGGCCAACCAGGAGTCCACAGACCACAGCACAGTTCTGGGCCTGGGATGGAAGGTGGGGAGCATCCAGATCAGAGTCCACTCCCACTGAGTGGTGGGCAAGGATAGAATGACAGAGAGGCGATTAGTGACCACATATGGCTGTTTATTTGATACATGGCTCTGTACAAAATATTTACACATAATTCTTTACAGAATAAGTAAACCACCTGAAGGTAATTAGATAATGCTTTCTTCTCAATGGCAGGGGAGAATCCTGGTGTCAGTAAGTTATAAAACAAACATTCTCCTTCCGAGGCCACAACTCAAGCAGATGCCGCTTACTTCCCAGGGTCTGAAAAGCTGTGGCTTGGGACCCTGGTCACATGCACCTCCTTTCCTCGACCCCATCAATTCCTTCAGTATTTACAAACAGGCTTGAGTGCTTGTGGAAGGAGGGGCAGCTGCTGCTGCCCACTGAAAGGATGACAAGTGGGCCAACTTGCTGTGGGAGAATACGGGGAATATCTGTCGCATTATCACCTCTGGAAGAATCTCCCTTGCTCTGATGAATATACCGCTTTCTAAATTAATCCATCTACATCACACCACCCCAAGGTGGCGCTCCTG
Source organism: Plecturocebus donacophilus (assembly GCA_004027715.1). Taxonomy (NCBI): domain Eukaryota; kingdom Metazoa; phylum Chordata; class Mammalia; order Primates; family Pitheciidae; genus Plecturocebus; species Plecturocebus donacophilus. The sequence goes on along the minus strand of PVKP010020063.1, from coordinate 24,595 downwards.
CCATGGAGAATGATCCATCACTTTGAGCTTTTTTTGGTTTTAAAGTGCTTAGTGGCCAGGCATGGTGGCTCACACCTGTAATCCCAGCACTGTGGGAGGATGAGGCAGGCAGATCACCTGAAGTCAGGAGTTTGAGACCAGCCTGGCCAACACGGCAAACCCCATCTCTACTAAAAAAAATATAGAAAAAAAAAAATAGAAAAATTAGCCGGGCGTGGTGGCAGGCGCCTGTAATCCCAGCTACTCAGGAGGCTGAGGCAGAGAGAACTGTTTGAATCCAGGAGGTGAAGGCTACAGTGAGCTGAGATTGCACCACTGTACTCCAGCCTGGGCGACAGAGTGAGACTCCATCTCAGAGAAAAAATAAAAAAACAAATAAAAGTAAAGTGCTTAGTGTAATTCAGCGTAGACACGGCTCTGGCTCACTGGCTGCCTGGCATGTGAGACACCCTCCACCCTGCACACAACAGGCATGCAAGGATGACGGGAGTCTGGATATGGTGGGGTGGAGTGCTTCTGGCATGTTCACTTTAAGACAATGCCTGCCAAGAGAGAACAATGCCCAGGAAAGACCAGGAAATACAAGTACATGGCTGCTTCATACCATAAACCCCCATTCTTTAAAGCAGCAAAAGGCACTTTTTTTTTTTTCAGGCCAGAGTTAATCTAAAACAAACCTGGCTTTGCTTACAGGGAAGCTGTCCCAGAAGGACTGAGTGATGCCTCTTGTTCCCTAAGGCCTGGAGAGTCTTGGAGAAGCTTGGGCAGGGAGGCTGGCTGTTCCTGGCTCCTGACAAGCTCTGTCCCTTTCTGGGTGCCAGCAAGTTTCCAATGTCATTTCCAACCAGGTGGGAGAGACCAGCAGTTGAAGAGACAAATCAGACACAAAAAATGACGCCAAGGTAGTGAATGGGTGCCTATTTGAGAGTAGAAGGACGATTTAAGGAAAACAGGAAGAAAAGCTGTCAGAAAGTGGTACTTTGGAAGTGGAAAGCTGTTTGCAAATAGCAACTCTGGCTAAAGCGAAATGTTAACCCACCAAGTAGAAAGTAAAATTCAGGATCTTAGAAGCTCATCCTTCTGATGAGAACTATTTTTTCCCGTGAAGAAACTATTATTACTTTAAAAGTGAGGGTAATTTACGCAGTGGGTGTATATATTCTAAAAATAGTAATAAAAGTACTTTTAATAAGCAGTGCCGTGTGGCTTGTAGAAGAAAACAGGGAGGGAAAAAAGGGCAGGCAAAACTAGTCTAGGTCTAGGCCCTAAAAATGAGCATTCCTTCCCACTTGACTGGAAATGGCCATGCAATTTCTAGGCTGAAAATAGGTAGGATTTAACTAGTAACCTAGTTCCCATCTGTCTCTGACTTCTGACCAGCTGATGGAGCTGCTTGTGCCGATCATGCTCCCAGACGAGTCCTTTGCCCTCTTGCTCTCAATCCCAAGCCTGACTCCCTCAGCAGCACTGGCCTCCTTCTGTGTCCACTGGATGCATCTGATGCAGGCAGAGCAGGAGCAGTGAAGAGGGCATCCCCTGCTCCAGCTCACTTTCTACGGGGTGACTAGAAGGTTCCCAGTAACCAGGGCAGCCCAGGCCCAGCAGGTTGCAAAGGCAGCCGAAAGCTTCAGAAACCTACTTCCTCCAGCACTAGGGGACGTGGCAGAGAGCCCATCCAAAAGCCCACTGGGAGGGGTAAGATTCTGTGCCAGACCCCCAGGTGCCCTCTGTCAGGCAGGCTCTGCTATTGGCCTCTGAAGTAAAGGCAAACACCAACAGGAAGGGCAGGGTGGCAGGAATAGAAAACTCTGGACAGAAACCCTTTTAATAAAGGAAATTCCACCCCTCCCAATCCTTCCATGGAAGGGTGAGACCTTAATGTGATGTAAGAGGAAAGTCTTCTCTGGCTTTCAGGGAAACAGCTGCAGCTGAAACTTAGGGGCCCACTCCAGGGCACTTTTCACCACAGCCAGCGCAGCCGCTCCAAGTGCCACTGTCAGCCCCATCACTGCCAGTTTCACAAAGCGGTTGGTCCTTGGTTTGGTCAGGACATCTTTCGTTCGATCCTCAGGCCGCAGAAGTCCCCGAAACCGCTGCCGCAACACCATATCAGGCCTCTGCTGGGCTGATGCCAGCTCAAAGTCTTTGAAGGTAGAGGCTGCCGTCCTGCACGGGAGAAGGGACAGAAAGAAGGAAGTGGCATGAAAGAGGAGGAGGAAAGAAAAACTACACCACACAGGCTGAGGAAAGCTCTTCTTGATAAAGACCCATGCATCTACAGTGGGGGTTCCACTGGCCTAAGCTCAGATCTCTGGAAACATGCCCCAGTGCTGTCCCACCAGACACAAACCTTCCCTCAATTCTGCTCGTTCACAGCCACCCCCACTCAACCAGTGTCCCAGCCTTGTTCACCTCTCAGCTTGCTGCTGGGCGGCGGCCTCCCGAGCAAGCTCAGATGGAGGAAACTGAACAAAAAGGTCTCCTGCTCTGCTGATCAGTGTCTCATACGGCAGGTCCTGAGGGATCTGGGACAACAGGTGGTGGACCGAGGCCATGTCGCAGTCACAGTCCAGGACTTCCTGCTCTCGATACAACACAATCTGCAGAGAGGTAGTAAGGCCTTGTGGTCAGAGACCAGACACATGGGGCCTGGGTTGCTTGTGCTCCATTCTCCTTAGAGATGAATTTAAACTGGTGACAGACAGGACTCAGCCCAAATGTTCAGCAAACTTTTGTATCCATCAAGGAAGTAATAACATATATACTCTCAGTGCTGCTCCTACTGCCTGGCCCTTCCTGCAAACTTCCACCCCATGACGTGAAAGCCTGACCAGTTACAATCTAAGTCCTTCCAGGCACATTGGGCTGCTCAGGTGTACCTTTAAGTCATGAAAGAAATGAAGGACATTCTTTTAGGAGAAAGGAGAATTAGTGGGAGATTCCTGGAGCTCCAGCATAGAAGAAATGCACAAATATCCACAAATCCACAGATGCTCAAGGGACCAGTGGCCCGTGAAGGACTTCCCTGAATTTCCACCTCCACCCCATCACTCAGGCCCTTCTACTAACTGGAGCCCCCACTCTCCACCACAAGCCACCTTCCCTTGTCTATCATGACACCAGATCTCTTCTTTTCTTAAATCTGGAGTTGGCAGCTTGTACTACTGTTTCCCTAATTGTGTTCATCAGCTGAACATGTATTCCAGGCAATGTCAATAGGAACCCTGACAATTCACAATGCACATTAGCATTTTAAAGGTTCAGAAGAGTCATGCAGTAAAAAAATCTGATTTTGTTTGCCCAGCATTTCCCAACTTATTATTTTTTTTGTGACACCCTCATTAATATCGCACAGAATGGTGTCCAGGGACACCAGCCTGGGAAGTGCTGTCTTTTGCATCTTTCCATAATCCCCAGGTTTCCCTTCAGGGAAAACGACCACAGTGGGATGGGTGACGGTGAACCTAGTTGCTGGCTCATGGCCCGTACCTACCACAGCTGCAAAGTAAATGGGCATCAGTGGGTGGCAGGCCAGGAAGAAGTCATATAACCGCACGACGTGCCTGAAGTCAGACAGGACATGACCAAACCAGGTGATGAGCCAACTGAGGGCAAAGATGGTCCCCACCTCAGCACTAGAAACAAAGGAAAGCCAGGTGTCAGGTCCTGTGGGCCATCCCTTCCCTGTCTCTGGGCTTTCTTTGTCCTCAGTGCTGGTGAGAAGGAAGCATTTAGGAATAGGATTTCTGGAAAATTCAGCTACCTAGGAATTCAGCATCTTGTCCTCACAAAATATTTAATACAAAGTCTTTAAGTTGTACCACAACACTAACACCATAACAGGCTTCTGACTGCTTTATCTCACTGGGTACTCTCCTAATGGCCAGCAAATGTCAACTACAGGAACAAGAAGCAGTTATTTTCAGAGAACTACATCATGATTCTCTTTCTGAGTAAGACTTCTCCTTTTGCGGGGCACAGGTATACATTCCCAGGTCTGAAAACACGACTGCATTAATTTTTCAATTAACATGAAATAACTGAAATATCTTAAGATGTAGCCATTATCTTTAAAAAAAAATTTTTTTTTAAAAAAAGGTCAGGCACGGTGGCTCATGCCTGTAATCCCAGCACTTTGGGAGGCTGAGATGGGTGGATCATGAGGTCAGGAGTTCAAGACCAGCCTGGCCAACATAGTGAAAGTCTCTACTAAAAATACAAAAATCAGACGGGTGTAGTAGCAGGCGCCTGTAATCCCAGCTATTCGGGAGGCTGAGGCAGAAGGATCGCTTAAACCTGGGAGGTGGAGGTTGCAGTGAGTTGAGATCGTGCCACTGCACTCCAGCCCGGGTGACAGTGTGAGGCTGTGTCCCAAAAAAAAAGAAAAAGAGGCATTGGCCAAGAACACATTTCCAATTAAAAGAGAAGAAACAGAACATCATATGAGATTTGCAAAAAAAAATACTACTTCTCTTTGATAGGTACTTGGGAAACAAAACAACCCACTGTTGCTCTTCTCCTTCTCGCCTCTGAATCCCACAGGACTTTGTGCTTCTCTTGTAGCAATAACCTCAACATCTCCCTTGGCATACATACCTTATCCACCTCTCCCCACTAGATGTAAGCTCAAGGAATGGGCTATGTCCCCCAAAGAGCACAGTCCTCAACAAGTGCTCCAAGAACTGCATTATCCAGATTGCTGGTGACTGGAAAGAACAACTCCGCAGAACTTAATAAATGCACTTAAGACAACTGCACTGGATTTGTGAGGAGTGTTTCAGGTGTGGGGGGCTGTGGGCGTGTGTAAAATGGAGACACATATGTACCTCTGCATGAAGTCATGGAGCTCTGGATTCACCTGGTCAATGATGGGCATCAGGTAGTTCAATATATGCTTGGTGTTGTCCATTGTTGGATCCATAAAATCCCTGCAGGGAGACAATTCAATGAGCCTGGGCACCAAATACTTAGATCAGGGCTGGGGGTAGCGTGGGCTCAAATTCCTAAAAAAGCTGACCAGAAAACAGGCCAATGAGTTATCCCCAGGAGGGCTGAGGAGTGAAGCCCATCCTCTCATGTTCCTCTACACTGTACCTGAGGTGGTGGGTAGATAATTTTTCTACCAGGGATGTTGCCAGCCTCTCGCCTACCACCAGCAGAAACGTGACCACAATGTCATGGTAACCCTGGTAGTAGTGCAGCTGAGGGTTGCGCTCCAAGATGAGGAGGATGATGTCAATCAGTTCTTCCTGGAGCCCTTCCCTCTGTTCTTCTGGCATCCCTGGGGACAGGAACAGAAAGGAGATGCCTGTCAACCTACCAAGAGCCTAGTAACAAGGAGGTCTGGAAGAAGGCCAGCAGTCAATTTTCAAAGAAAAAAAAGGAAATGAATTACAATACTGCTGGGGATGAAAGCCACAGATGACCTCCACCTCCCGATGTGACGCACTGACAGAGCTCAGCATCACATCTACAGGATTTCTATCAACAGCGCACAGAACTAAATCTCACGACAAAGAAATACCCAAAATACCCAAAGTAAGAGAAATTTAACAAAAATAAGTGGCCTCTCATACAATACAAAGGAATTGTTCCAGATTAAAAGCAGCTAAAGAAATACGATGATGGTATAAGAAACACATAACTCTGTATTTCCTTTTCCAGGGAAGCACAATACTAGAATAAATGGTAAAATGTGGATAAACTCTGTGGATTAATTATTTTTCATCATTGTTACTGATTTTGCTCAGTGTACTATGATTACTTAGGAGCTTTATATTTAGGAAATATATCCTGAAATATTTAGGGGTTAAAAAGATGTCATGTTTGTAACTTATTCTTAAATAGTTCAGAGGAAAAGTTTGTTTATGTTTAAAGTAAAGGAAGAAGAGAAAGCAGCTAAAAAAGCAAATGTAGTAAAATGTTAAAACGAAAGGAAATCTGGGTAAAGGGTATCTGGGGAATTCTTTGTCCTATTTTCACAACTTTTCAGTAAGTATGAAATTATATAAAAATTTAAAAAAAATTAAGTTGCACGTTCCCCTTTAAACCAAAGCAAATATTACAGGAAAGATGGATCCTCTTGATCCAAAGCTGAAAATAGGAAGCCTGTCCCGGGAGTTCTTTCAGAGTATGGAGCTAGTCCTGCCAGCAGTCAAAATGCCAAGCCTTGGCCTCACGAGCCATGTTAGAAGAATGACACACGCACAGCTTCCCCACACCATTAGCTTTTAGTTAAAAATGGATATTCAGAGAGAGAGAAAGCAGCTAATGTTAAGGGTCCAAACTAAACTGGACAAAGGATTGCAGGTAAGAGCAAAGCTCACCTCCCCTTCTCAAAAAAAGCATACTCTAAAAGATACGGAAAGGAAGCAAACCAAGCAAACCAAGGACTACCAATTGGTGAAGCAGTGAAAGGAGGGAGAGTAAAAATTGAACCCTATGTCAATTTTTAGCAAAAGAGCAGTGAGCCAGGCCCAGAAGATCATGAATGAAAAAAGAATATGAAGCCACATGGTAAGTTCAGCCTACAGAAAGAATCCAGACTTTACATAAACAGAAGAGGAATAAAGGGTTCAGAGGGAAAACAGGTTACCTAGGAAAAAATGGGGGCAGGGAGCAGTGGCTCATACTTGTAATCCAAGTACTTTGGGGGGCTAAAGTGGGCAGATCACCTGAGGTCAGGAGTTCGAGACCAGCCTGGCCAACATGGTGAAACCCCGTCTCTGCTAAAAATACAAAAGCAAACTGGCTGGGTGTGTTGGCGGGCACCTATAATCCCAGCTACTTGGAAGGCTGAGGCAGAAGAACTGCTTGATCCCAGGAGGTGGAAGCTGCAGTGAGCTGAGACAGTGCCATTGTACTCCATCCTGGTCAACAAGAGCAAAACTCTTGTCTTTTTTTTAAAAAAAAAAAGAGAGAGAGAGAGAGAGAGGCATCTGTCCTCTGTGACCTCATCTGAAACAGCAGGCTAGGAAAAGGGGATGGACCCTGGACATGTGCTTTTATCAAAACCACGCTGGCAGGCTACTGCTACCTGGGGATCGAAAAAGCCGATCCAGGGAGCAAGCATGCCAGCAGGAAAGCAGCCCCTTCAACAACAAAAGCCAGGCCAGAGCATGGTGCAGAAGAGAGGCAGGGAGCTCAGAGGCTCCTGTTCCCTTTAGCAATTCTCCTCTCTTCATGACCTAAAGGTGGAGCTGCCAGAGGAAGAAAAATAGGTCATCCATGTGAGGTTTGTTGCCCAGTTCCCTTCACTGTGAAAACTGACACAATGGTCCTTCTTTTCTTTCTTCCTGAAACGAAAAGGAATACACTCTTTCTTTTATGTCTATTGCTGCTGAACAAATTAAGGCATATACTCTCACATACAGGGAATGGCCTCTTCCCTCTAAGGAATCTTACATATGTATGTGCAAGGTATCACTATTTTTAACCTTAATTAAGATATCAATCATTCTTGTTAGTGCTCATTCCACACCAATCTTCTCTTTATTGCCAGACTGATGGCTCTAACAATCCTTATTAACTCCTTTTTGTGGCTTCAAGGAAAAACAAAAAGCTCTTCTCTCATTTGCCACCTCTAGGCCAGAAGAAATTATTTTTGGTTCAGGCTTTCACAGTGGGGATCTGAAAGTGACCAGTCAACAAAAGGATGATTCAGCAAACGGAGAGTTCTCAAGGTCCCTGAGGAGGCAGGGTCCAGCAAATTAGGACATGTGCTATGACCTGGGACAGATACAGTCTTTCCAAATGTGGCAGGACTGGGAGAGTTTCTCACCAGGAGGGAACCGCCGCAACGACCGCCGGACGTCCAACAACACTTGTTGGTAGTCCTTGCTCATCTGCCGTAGGTTCTTCCCTATTGATGGAAAAGGAACGTGTTATTGCAGGAACGCCTGAGAAGCCAGACCAGAAGCAAAACATTCTGGGATGACATGAAAGGTCTAGAGGACATGTCAGCTTTCTCCTGAAGAGGAGGACATGACTCAAGATACAACATTTGGCAGGGAATCCCCAGTTTAGTTCCAAACATCATGTTTTATGCAAGTCACAATGACCCTAAGAGAAGGGAGCACAGACTTCCCAGGAGGCAATACAGTGGGGTGGGAAGGAGAGCAAAGACATAAGGAGGCCTCATGCAGAAGGCCACTGTGCATCATGGGGAACTGCTCTGAATTTCAATGTCCATAGCTACAAAATAAGGATATTCTCTTAAAAGGATCAAATAAAATCATGAATGTGGGCTGGGCACGGTGGCTCACACCTGTAATCTCAGCACTTTGGGAGGCCGAGGTGGGCGGATCATGAGGTCAGGAGTTCGTGACCAGACTGGCCAACATAGTGAAACCCTGTCTCTACTAAAAATACAAAAAATTAGCCAGGTGTGGTGGCATGTGCCTGTAATCCCAGCTACTCAGGAGGCTGAGGCAGGAGAATCACGTGAACCCAGGAGGCAGAGGTTGGAGTGAGCTGAGATCGCGCCATTGCACTCCAGCCTAGGCAAGAGTGCGAGACTCCGCCTCAAAAAAAAAAAAAGAAAAAAAAAATCATGAATGCGAGAACAATAGACCACTGAAAAAAATCCTAACACCTGTAAAGTTGTGGGAGCACTAAGCTGTTTAGAAAGGTATATTGAGACTCACACAAAGAACCACCTAACATCTCTTGATCCAGCAATTCTAAGACTAAGATGTTACAAAGAGGAGACAGTCTGTGTTCGGCTGCTAAGTCCAATACAATGTGACAGTAAGGAGGCAGTCTCTAGCTGTTATATAATTTCCCTCAACCAAACCAAGTGCTATATAATAAGCATACATTTCCCTTGCAACCCAAATCAAAAGCTAGTAAAGCTGGGCAACACTTCCTCACATGCAGGCTTCATGGCATAACAAGATGAGGGAAGTCTGGAACTTGATAGAAGAACATCATCTCAGGATTCAGGGTGTGAATATGGCACTGCCTCAGCCTTCCAACAAAAAGCTGACTGCTCTGAGGCAGCCAATTTCAAGGATAATAACAAGTGGCAGCTCGACACCTACTGGGTGGCATCATGACACTGAACTTTTTGGTGGCAGAGGTCCTGTTTTAATCATCTCCAGTACCTGGCACACAATCACAGCACAACTAATATTTGGCAACTGAAAGAATCCTTAGCACTTGGCATTTTGCCATGATGGCAGGAAAGCAACAAGGTGAGTGCCTTCAGTGAATGACCAGCAGAGTGGATTCACCGTTCTATAGGACCTTCTTTACTATTTTGAACTGCATTCCAAAGAATTCCTTTTAGCACATGGGCCTTGCAAATTAGTTACATAACCACTTTTCACAGAATTACAGAATTTTAGAATTCCAAAGGATCTCAGTATTTCCCAATAAAAAGAGGGTATTTTCTTTTTTTTTTTTTTGAGACAGAGTCTCGCTCTGTCACCCAGGCTGGAGTACACTGGTGCAATCTCGACTCATTGCAATCTACCTCCATGGTTCAGGCAATTCTCTTGCCTCAGCCTCCCTAGTAGCTGGAATTACAGGCATGTGCCACCACGCCCAGCTAATTTTTATATTTTCAGTAGACATGAGATTTCACCATGTTGGCCAAGCTGGTCTCAAACTCCTGACCTCAAGTGATTCACCTGCCTCGGTCTCCCAAAATGGTGGGATTACAGGTGTGAGCCACTGTGCCCAGCCAAAAGAGAGTGTTTTTGTGTGTGTTTGATTTTACTTTACTTTTAGAGATGGGATCTTCTCATGTTGCTCAGGCTGGCCTCAAATTCCTGGGCTCAAGTAACTCCCCCTTAGCCTCCCAAGCCGTGAACTACCATGCCTGGCTAATTTTTAAATTTTTTGTAGAGACAGGGTTTCTCAGTGTTGCCCACGCTGGCTGCAAACTTCCAGTCTCAAGTGATCCTCCTGTCTCAGCCTCCTAAAGTGCTGGAATTACAGGTATGAGCCACCTTGCCCAGCTACAAAATACGCATTTAAAAAAAATACTTGCCAAGCAAGTATGTTAGAACAAAGAATATGCATTTTTAATAAACTCACTTGCCTAGCCTATATTTTAATCCCTAATAAAGAACTTGGCTGGGCATGGTAGCTTATGCCTGTAATCCCAGCACTTTGGGAGGCCAAGGTGGGAGGACCATTTGAGGTCAGGAATTTGAGACCAGCCTAGTCAACAGGCAAAACCCCATCTCTACTAAAAATACAAAATTAGCGGGGCATAGTAGCACACATCTGTAATCCCAGCTACTAGGGAAGCTGAGGCAGGAGAATTGCTTGAACCCAGGTAGCAGAGGTTGCAGTGAGCTGAGATTGCGCCACTGCACTCCAGCCTGGTGACAGAGCGAGACTCTGCCTCATAAATAAATAATAAATTAAAAAAGAACTCATCCCACTTTTGAATAAAATTCTACTTATTGGACTGGCTTTATTTTCAGAGTGGGCCCAAGCATTTCCCAAAACACCCTAGATTTACTCATATACCCTCGGTTTGAAAGGAGCATAAAAATTAAAGATGTGGAATTATTTTCTCCCTGTCTCCTAGACAAGCTTCCCTCATAGCCTCCCCCACTCCCCTTACCTGATATAGGAGGTGGGTCATTGGCGTTGACATTGAGGAGCTTGGGCCACACTTTTCGTCTGATCTCGTCAGTCAGGAGTCCTCCTTCACTGATAGCCATGCGTCTAAGGGCAGCCACATCAGTGGGATCACTGTTCAGAGCCTGGTGTATCTCTGCCACTTTCCTTTTCCTTTTGCCATTAAAGTCTGAAAATAAGGATGGGGAAGCATTAGGCGCACATTCAGCACGTGCACGTTTTCTGCCTAGGAATCAATCTCCTTTTGGTTTGAGGCACAGGTAAGTGTCTGCTCTTAGAAAGCTCTAAGACTGCCTGCTGGCATAAAGTCTCATAGCCAGATACACTATTAATTTCAGGCCCAGTCTACTGAGCCTCATGGGGGAGGCTTGGACAGCCCATCATAAAATAGATTTTAAATTGCCAATTTTATAAAAGATAGTTGCTTTTTATAGGTCTGAACCAAAAATCATACGCATAGACCAAAAATAATTATATGTTGTTATTGTTTTTAAGAGAGTGTCTCCTTAAGTTGCCCAGGCTGGACTCAAACACCTAGGCAAAATCGATCCTCTCACCTCAGCCTTCCAAATATCTGTGACTTACAGGTGCACACCAATGCGCCTGGCCCAGAAATAATTGTACCTTTTTTTTTTTTGAGACACAGAGTGTCTGTCTGTAGCCTAGGCTGCAGTGCAGAGGTGCAATCTCGGCTCACTGAAACCTCTGCCTCCTAGGTCCCAGTTCAAGCAACTCTCCTGCCTCATCCTCCTGAGTAGCTGGGATTACAGACACATGCCACCATGCCCAGCTAATTTTTGTATTTTCAGTAGAGACAGAGTTTCACCATGTTGGTCATGCTGGTCTTGAACTCCTGACCTCATGATCCGCCTGCCTTGGCCTCCCAAAGTGCTGGGATTACAGGCGTGAGCCACTGCACCCGGACTAAATGTACATTTAAAAAAAAAAAAAAAAAAAGATAAGTGAGGCTGGTCAGGGTGGCTCACGCCTGTAATCCTAGCACTTTGGGAGGCTGAGAAGGGTGGATCACCTGAGGTCAGGAGTTTGAGACCAGCCTGGCCAACATGGTGAAAACAAGTCTCTACTAAAAATACAAAAATTAGCTGGGTGTGGTGGTTCACGCCTGTAATCCCAGTGCTTTGGGAGGCCGAGGCAGGTAGATTACCTGAGATCAGGAGTTTGAGACCAGCCTGACCAAGTAAGGTGAAATTCTGTCTCTAATAAAAATACAAAAATTAGCCAGGTGTGGTGGCATGTGCCTGTAGTCCTAGCTACTTGGGAGGCTGAGGCAAAAGAATTTCTTGAAGCTGGGAGGCGGAGGTTGCAGTAAGCCAAGATTGTACCGCTGCACTCCAGCCTGGGCAACAGAGTGACACTCTGTATCAAAAAATAAAATAAAATAAAATTAAATTAAAATTAAGCCAGGCGTGGTGCCGGGTGCCTGTAATCCCAGCTACTCAGGAGGCTGAGGCAGGAAAATCACTTGAACCTGGGAGGCGGAGGTTTTGGTGAGCCAAGATGGCACCACTGAACTTCGGCATGGGCGACAGAGAAGACTCCATTTCAAAAAAAAAAAACAAACCAAAAAGAAGATAAGTGAAAAAAGATGTGTTAAAAATCAGACAGACCTTGGTTCACATCCTGTCTCTGCCACTTATCTGATCTAGAATCTTGGGCAGATGACTTCCCTACTTTGGGTCTCTGGATTGATACCCTCTTTTCAGGATAGTTACTATGGTACACAGTAGATACTTACTAAATATTGGTTCCCCTCTTCACTGAGAAACAGCACGTATTTTACAAATCAACCTACAGATATTTAATTAGCATATAATATGCAAAGCACTAAGGAGATATACTGTGTAAGTAATAAGCAGGGAATTACAATTATAATAAATGCTCAGTAAATTCAGCATATCTAGCAGTTAGGGTCAATGTTTTCATAAAAGAATGTCTGTTCACTAATACCCAAACTTCACAGAGCATATACATCTCTTACTGTAACAATTTTTTTTCCCGTTGTTTAGATAGGAAAAATGCATGTCACCTAAACTCGATACTACACTGAAAACAAAACCACATGAAAAGGTCTCCTGTTACACGATACTACAAGTGGCCAAAACATTAGAATCACACAGAGATATTTTCTTTGTTTTTTTTTTTTTTTGAGATGGAGTCTCACTCTGTCGTGGTATGATCTCGGCTCACTGTAACCTCCCCCACCCGGGTTCAAGTGGTTTCCCTGCCGCAGCCTCCTGAGTAGCTGGGATTACAGGCATGCACCACCACGTTTGGCAAACTTTTTGTATTTTTATTCATTTATTTTTTTTAGTAGAGAAGGGGGTTTCACCATGTTGCCCAGGCTGGTCTCGAACTCCTGACCTCAAGTGATCCACCTGCCTCGGCCTCCCAAACTGCTGCGATTACAGGCATGCCACCATGCCTGGCCAACACAGATATTTTCAAAAGCAGAGTGACAACGGGTACTTAGGTTTCCAGTGTGGCTGGTGGGGTGAGAGGCTGTGGTACTGCATGCAAAGGAACTGTTTCTTAAAAACCATAGTAAGCAACGTTCTAAGCATCTTACATCCTTGTGTGATAGTCTGTTATTCACAGGCATTTTGCCATGTTTAAATTACTTTTTTAGAGCTGGTCCCATGTGGTGCTGTTTACTACTCATTGATCACAATCAGTTAGATTTCTTTCTTCCTTTTCCACCCCCACTGCTTCACTTGACTAGCCTTCAAATGCATAAATAAATAACTTTTTTAGAAAATTGGCTAGGAATTTGTGGTTAGTAGCTATTATGTAGTTTTTCTATGTGAAATAATAAGAGTATTGCTTTTTGGCCTTTTGGCTAAGATCAAGGGAGATAAAAGAGTAATAGGCTCTGAGAGCTTCCATGCAGAATGTCTACTTTTAGGCATGGCTTGCTGAAGTTAAGTGGATGATGCCTGTATTTCGTTTTTTTCTGACTGCTGGTACCATTGAGAAAGTAAGTCGAAACACAAGAAACGTTACACAAGACAACACCAAATGTCACAGACAGTAGATTATAACTGTCAAAAAAGGTGCAAGCAGACAATAATGGCCAAGAGCTCAAAGAGACTGCAGTGGGTCATGGCCAAGCTAACCTAAGAAGTGTACCTTAAAAAAGGAAGAAAAGCAAAACTCTCTTGGCATCCTTAATTGTGATGCTTAAAGGCCATCCATGCAGTGAAAGATGACCCTTTTAAAATAAATTCTCAGCTGGGCGTGGTGGCTCACACCTGTAATCCCAGCACTTTGGGAGGCTAAGGCAGGCAGATCACCTGAGGTCAGGAGTCTGAGACCAGCCTGGCCAACATGGTGAAACCCCATCTCTACTAAAAATACAAAAAACTAGCTGGGCATGGTAGTGGGTGCCTATAGTCCCACCTACTCAGGAGGCTGAGGCAGGAGAATCACTTGAACCCAGGAGGTGGAGGTTACAGTGAGCCAAGATCATGCCACTGCACTCCAGCCTGGGCAACAGGGCAAGGCTCTGTCTCAAATACATAAATAAATAAATTCTCGGCTTTAGACCCACTTATCTTTGGTCTTTCAAGTTAAACCCAAAGCAGCACCCATCATCTCTGCCTATTCTTCATTTTTGCCTCCCATTGCTTCGAGGATACCTTCTTCATTTTCCTGCCAAGACCACTCAGTCTGCTGGAGTGGAAAAGTCCAATGCCTTGATACCAGAGTCTTGCTTAGTCACCCAGGATGGAATGTAGTGCACAATCATGGCTCACTGCAGCCTCAACCATATATATACATACACACACACACACATATACACAAACACACACACAAAGGTCAGGAGTTCGAGACCAGCCTGACCAACAGGGTGAAACCCCATCTCTACTAAAAATATAAAAATTAGCTGGGCCTCCGTGGCACATGCCTGTAATCCCAGATACTCAGGAGGCTGAGGCAGGAGAATTTCTTGAACCCGGGAGGCGGAGGTTGCAGTGAGCGGCAATCGTGCCACTGCATTCCAGCCTGTAGCAGTGGCTCATGCCTGTAATTCCAGCACTTTGGGAAGCCAAGGTGGGGTGGATCACTGAGGTCAAGAGATTGAGATCAGCCTGATCAACACAGTGAAACCCCATCTCTATTAAAAATATAAAAATTAGCTGGGCATGGTGGCAGCCACCTGCAATCCCAGCTGCTTGGGAAGCTGAGGCAGGAGAATCACTTGAACCTGGGAGGTGGATTCAGCAGTGAGCCGAGATCACGCCACTGCACTCCAGCTTGGGTGATAGAGTAAGACTGTCTCAAAAAAAATGTATACAAGTTGCCTTGTTACAATAAAGCTAAATGTGTATACACACAAAGGGAAGGGAGGACATACAGGGGCTGGGATGAAGGGTATAGAAGAAAGGCCAGAAGATATGGCCCTTCCATATGACAGTAAATAGACTAAATTGAAAAACATTTACGCAGTATACTAGGTGCAAAGCACCAGCGTTCATGTGAAATGGAAGATATCACCAGAAGGCAGGGTAGACTTTTTAAAGGTAGGTTTTAGAAGGGACACTAAGCTGCTTCCTCAGCAATGTTCTAGTCTGAGACCACAGGCAGTCTACAAACTATTTCCATGACAAAGGTACAGATTACCTTTTTTTGCTCTTTTTTTTTTGAGACAGAGTCTTGCTCTGTTGCCCAGGCTGGAATTCAGAGGAGCAATCTTGGCTCACTGCAACCTCTGCCTCTTGGATTCAAACGATTCTCAGACCTGAGCCTCCCAGGCAGCCAGGATTACAGGCACACGCCACCACCACGCCTGGCTAATTTTTTGTATTTTTAGTAGAAGTAGGGTTTCACCATGCCAAGCTGGTCTCGAATTCCTGACCTCAAGTGATCTCCCTGCCTCAGTCTCCCAAAATGCTGGAATTATAGGCATGAGCCATTACGTCCGGCCCATTATTAACATAAATGAAACTTGGTACTGGTAAGTCACAGGTGAGCTACCTATGAGACCTGAAACATAAAAACCACATAAACAGAGGCACCAACTGGTTTGGAGTCATGTGCAATTGGAGGTGCAGACAGAAAAATAATACAAGTGACTTTTCACCTCGGTAAACCTACACTCCTGGCTTGACTGTTGTTTCCTGGTGACCTAGTAGGGTGACCATTTGTTCTCATTTGTCTGAGATCTTCCTGGTTTATACCTAGAGTCCTGGCATAATTGTTCATAGCAAATCCTTTCTGCTCCCTGTACTCTCAAATATGTCCCAGTTTGGATGCCAAATTAAATGGTTACCCTACCTAGAAATCATTAAAAATAAAACCCCTTCTGGGCGTAGTGGCTCAAGCCTTGTAATCCCAGCATTTTGGGAGGCCAAGGCGGGCGAATTACCTGAGGTCAGGAGATCAAGACCAGCCTGAACAACATGGTAAAAGCCCATCTCTACTAAAAATATAAAAATTAGCCAGGCGTGGCAGTGCATGCTTGTAGTCAGCCACTCAGGAGGCTGAGGCAGGAGAAACACTTTGAACCCAGGAGGCGGAGGTTACAGTGTGCTAAGATTGAGCCACTGTACTCCAGCCTGGGCGATACAGCAAGACTCCATCTCAAAAAAAAAAAAAATAATATAATAAAATAGGCCGGGCATGGTGGCTCATGCCTGTAATCCCAGCGCTTTGGGAGGCCAATGCAGGCAGATCGCCTGAGGTCAGGAGTTTGAGACCAGCCTGACCAACGTGGTGAAACTCCGTCTCTACTAAAAATACAAAATTAGCCAGGTGTGGTGGCTGGCTCCTGTAATCCCAGCAACTTGGGAGGCTGAGGCAGGAGAATCGCTTGAACCTGAGAGGAGACTGCAGTGAGACAAGATTGTGCCATTGCACTCCAGCCTGGGCAACGTGAGTGAAACTCTCTCAAAAAAATAAAAAATAAAATAAAATAAAAAACACTGCCAGGCATGGTTTTTAGTTGAGACGTGGCTCACGTCTGTAATCCCAGCACTTTAGGAAGCCAAGGTGGGCAGACTGCTTGAGCCCAGGATTTTCAGACCAACCAGCCTAGGCAACATGGCGAAACCTTGTCTCTAAAAAAAAATACGAAAGCTAGCCAGGCGTGACAGTGTGTACCTGTAATCCCAGCTGCTTAAAAGATAGAGGCGGGTTGTAGTGAGCCATGATTGTACCACTGCACTCCAGCCTGGGTGACAAAGTAAGACTCTGTCTCAAAAACAAACAACAAAAATCTTCAATTCCTTCTGTCAGCATAGCACATAACTAGTCAATTGTTCATGAGAAGTGTCAAGCTCTTGACTCAGGTGTGTCCTTCCATCCATTCATTCACCCGCCTGCCCATTTGTCCAGCCATTTATTCATCAATCTGTCATTTAATGAATGTCTACTTGTACTAAGCACTGTACTGGGGATAAAAAGATGAATTACTCCCTCCTAGTCCAAAGAGCTCACAGTAGGGACACAAACAATTATTATATAAAATAGAATCTGAAGGATTATGAAAATCTAGAGGAAAGAATGACTACTGCTAAAGCAGTCAGGAAAGGCTTCACCAAAAATCAATTCTGGTTCCCTCTTTTTAATGTTTATTTATTGTTTAAGACAGGTCCTCACTTTGTTGCCCAGGCTGGAGTACAGTGGCACAATCATAGCTCACTGCAGCTTCAACCTCAAGGGTTCAAGCGATCCTCCCACCTCAGCCTACTGTGCCACCATGCCTAATATTATTATTTTTTTGAGACAGAGTCTCACTCTGTTGCCCAGGCTGGAGTACAATGGCGTGCTCTTGGCTCACCACAACCTCCGCGTCCCAGGTTCAGGCTATTCTCCTGCCTCAGCCTCCCAAGTAGCTGGGATTACAGGTGTGCACCACCATGCCCAACTAATTTTTGTATTTTTAAGTAGAGACCGTGTTTCACCATGTTGGTCAGGCTGGTCTTGAACCCCTGACCTCATGATCCGCTCACCTCACCCTCCCAAAGTGCTAGGATTACAGGCCACAGCGCCCAGTTCATGCCTAATTTTTTAAAAAAAATTGTAGAGATGGAGTCTCACTATGTTGCCCAGACTGATTTCGAACTCCTGGGCTCAAGCAATCCTCCTGCCTCAGACTCCCAAAGTGCTGGGATTATAGAGCTGAGCCACCACACTGGGCTCTGGTACCTTCTTAAAGAAAACTTTGCCACAGGGAAGAATGTGTTAAGGGGAAAGTACTCCAGGCAGAAGAAAGGTCTTATGTGCAAAGACCTTGTCACATGAAAGAAACATCATCATCATGTCCAGAAAACAAAAAGCTCTATGAAGCTGAAGTGTCAGGTAAAGGGAGAACAGAAGCAGATAGGACTGCAGTAAGAGAGGCTGGGCTGGATTCATCCTGCAAAGGAGTCTGGGTTTATCCTGCACTCAAGAGGAAGACAGGGAGGGATTTTACTGTGGGCCTGAAGGCCATCCTTTGGAAGACCAGGCTATATGTTTTCAAGAGGGGTCAAAAACATGCAGGAAACAGAAAAGACTTTTTATGTAACACAGATTGAGGCAAAACATGAGCAGAATTTAATTTCCAACAAAGAAAAAAAAACTTTTTTTTTTTTTTTTTAACCTGGGAGTACCCCTGCACTTACCATACATCAAGAATTGAGAGCACTTGAATGGCAATACTAAATACTGCTCGAGGGAAGCTGAAGCTGAGATTCAGAAATCTTGTTAACCTATTTGCTAAGAGTATAATAATTCTTCTTCAGTTTGTTTAGACATACATCCAACCCCATCTCTCTCTCTCAATAAGCTATTTGGCAATCGAGGGGAAGGGAAACCTTGTATCTTGAGGGAAAAAAACACTATGCAGTCAACTGAATTTCCATGAGGTTTGACAAACCATTTGCCAGAATGTTAGTTAATTCTGAACTCAAATCCTCAAATCATACCTCCCATAACTCACACTCATTTCCCTTAAGACTCCATTCCAGGGTCTTGTTCTGTCACCCAGGCTGGAGTGCAGTGACACAATCACGGCTCACTGCAGCCTCGACCTCGGGGGCTCAAATGATTCTCCTGCCTCAGCCTCTCAGTTAGCTGGGACCACAGGCAAATGTCATCTGGCCTACCTAGTTTTGGTATATTTTTTGGGTAGAGAAGGGGTCTCACCATGTCGCCCAGGCTGACCTCCAACTCCTGGGCTCTAGTGATCCACCCACTTCGGCATCCCAAATTGCTGGGATTATAGGCGTTGGGTCACCATACCGGCCTCCAATTCTATTTTTAATCTTGCATTTCAAAATTTACTTACTACTTCAAAATTTTTGGCACTCTGTGGGAACTCAACAAATATGTGCAAAATACAATTAGTTTAGTTATTGTTCCTCACTGGCTTGCAGTAAATGACATTGTTTTCCATACTGTTAAGATGATGCTCACTGCAGAACTCTCTAAATAGACATGTAGACTCTTTGGCCTGTTTCTAAAACTACTGGTGTTTCCCCGAGTAGGATGCTGCCCCAGTGTCGATTTCGGCTGCTCTTTTTTCAGGCCCCAACACCACCTTCCTCAACCCCACATCCTAGTGATTAAATGTCAGCGGCAGATGGAGAAAGCACTCCCACGTCTGCCACTCTGACAAATGCTTTATTGCACCTAAATGTATAGGCTCTCATTGTGACATAAAAAGGGAAGAGGAAACAGAAAACTCAAGTGAGCTAAAGATGTATGAATTACAGAGTGAGATCAACTGCTAGACGACACAGGGAGGGAGGTTAGCAGAGCCTCCACTGAAAAATAAATTCACACATCCTGTTTATTTCAGAAACAGAAAAATCATAGCACTACTCTTGGGATGTTCAGGGAAGGATTAAAATAAATGTCTACTATCTATTTTATTTCAATATAAATTTTATAGATTTAGAGCAAGACACACATTTCTGGACTTGAGAATGCTATATCTGGCTTGGGATAAAAGCCTACATTTCATCTAGAGGTAGAATGTATGTCATTCTAATCTCCCTCAATCCTTTCTTCTCCAATTTCTTTACTGCTCCACTTCTAAGAGAGTGCACTATTATTTCAAAGCTGATATCTTCCAAATTCCTTTACAGTAGAGGTCTTGGCTATCATAACTGTGATGGAATGAAATGACTGTCCTACAGCTGGCTGTAAAATATAAGACTGCTATAAATAAATCCCTGATGCCTGAAAAGTAATTCATTCAACAAAGGAAGATAGGTATGACTTTGGCCTACTCTTTCATTAAAATGCTTATTTTTATTCATTTATAAAAAGGGCAAAGCAGATTTATTTGAGGGGCGCCACAGCAATAGGTATAGAAACAACTGCAACAGGGTCTTGTAGTCAGGGGAGATCAGACTCAACTCCATAAAATGCTAATTTTAACAATGAGACACGTTATCTGAACCGTAGGTCTTAATGGTTCAGATAAAGATGACAACCCGCTATAGTCTTAAACCTCTCCCAACTCCCGACTACAGAATCCAGGTAAAGATTTCTGCCTCCTCAGAGTAATAGGCATGTCCAAAATCACCTGGATTAGGGCAGTTAATATACAGGGAAGGGACAATAACAACTAAAGATGACCACTAGCTATGCCTCCTCTAAAAGTTTTTTTCATGTATTTTTTCATATCACCAAAATGAATATTAACTTGGACCAAGTAATTTATATAAAGGAATATCGTGTGAGAGTACAAAATTCCATACTGATTATTTGGTTTAAGCTTGCATACCATAAAAGCTTTACAGTCTTTAAACTGAAGTTAAGCTCAAATTAAGCAATGCCAGTTTGAGACAGAGTCCCTCTCTGTTGCCCAGGCTGGAGTGCAGTGGCACAATCTCGGCTCACTGCAACCTCTACCTCCCCGGTTCAAGCAATTCTCCTGCCTTAGTCTCCCAAGTAGCTGGGATTACAAGGATGTGCCACCATGCCCTGCTAATTTTTTGCATTGTTAGTAGAGATTGGGTTTCACCATGTTGGCCAGCCTGGTCTTGAACTCCTGACCTCAGGCGATCCACCCGCCTTGGCCTCCCAAAGTTCTGGGATTACAGGAGTGAGCCACTGCGCCAGGCGGCAATGCTAGTCTTAAAACAATGGATGTGGGGAATATTGTGTGTGGAGGAAGGAAGACAGACATCCCCTACACCCACCTCCAACTCCTGATATTGATATTGGAAATTAACTTAAAAATTTATTCCTACAGTCCCAGCTACTTAGGAGGCTGAGGTGGGAGAATCACTTAGGCTTAGAAGTTGGAGGTGGCAGTGACCTCTGATTGTGACACTGCACTCCAGCCCAGGTGGCAGAGCAAGATCCCATCTCTTAAAAAAAAAATTATGCTTGAACTTCATGTTTGTACCAGAGGACCACAGCCGGGGAGGAAAACCTTATCTCAGTCTGGGTAAAGTCCTATTAAACACAAAATAAAACAAAGTAACCTCTGTTTTTGAAGGTCTTAATTAGTAGTTTCTACAAAACAATATCCAAATTAGCAAAGATTCTGTTAACTACCTGGAACATAAAGCAGGTATCAAGAAAGAATGTTTTCCTTCTGCCACAGACGCCACTGGAGAGTAGCAGCCATGGCTCTTCACTACCCTGTGGTCATAGGCCCAACAAAACAACCAAAAACGGGAGCAAGCCAGGCACAGCCGTCGCTGTGGGCATCTGACCAAACACACCAAGTTCGTGTGGGACATGACCCAGGTGTGTGCCTTAGCCCCATATGAGCAGTGTGCCATGGAGTTACTGAGGGTCTCCAAGGACAAAAGAGCCCTCAAGTTCATCAAGAAAAGGGTGGGGACACACATCTGCGCCAAGAGGAAGCATGAGGAGCTGAGCAACGCCCTGGCCGGCATGAGGAAAGCCACCTGCCAAGAAAGACTAAGCCCCCTCCCCTGCCTGCTCCCTGAAATAAAACAGCCTGGCAGAAAAAAAAGAAAAGAAAAGAAAGGAAAGAAAGAATGTTTTACTGCTACAATGGAAAAAGTCTAGTGAGTAAACCAATCTGGCCATAAACGCTACAAAAGAAGGCTTCTAGCATTATTAACTTTGCCAACAATACTCTCATATGTTTAAAAACTAAAAACCTCATCTCTAAACTTGTCCCATTCATCCAGAGAAGTAAAATCAAGGAAACTAGAGGGGGTCAAGTCTTGCAACAGACACACAGCTGCAGTGCAACAGGTCACAAGACCCATGTTGCCTAGGGCACTGACTGTCATGCCATGAGGACAAACAATTCACACAAACACCAGCAAAGAAAGGGTTACAATGCCAAAGGGTTCAGAACTCCACTCCCATTCAGTATCAGAACACGAGAAAAAGGGAAAAACAGAAAATGTGCCAAGACAAATAAAATATAAAATAAAATATGGATACCAGGAGCTTCATCAAAGTATGTGGGTCGAATAATGTGTTTGGCTCTGTTATGGGCACCATCCATCAGAGGACTGGAAATGGGGAAAGTCACCTTAGCCTTCCTCAAGAAAAAAAGATTATTTAACTTGGTTCATGGTATACATTCATAATTTTAACTGTCATGAATTTATTGAATGAAAAACATATTTGAGAACATAATGTGCAACAAAAACATGATTTCACAGAAATTATCGTCTAAATTAAGAGTATAAAAATAGAATCGCTTTTTACACAATTATTTTTATTATTGGGATAGGGTCTCCCTCTGTCACCCAGGCTGGAGTGCAGTGTCACAATCACAGAGTAGCCTGGAAGTCTTGGGCTCAAGCGATCCTCCCGCCTTAGCCTCCTGAGTCGTTGGAATCACAGGCGCGAGCCTCCACAATCGGCTTTTTTTTTTTTTTTTTTTTTTTTTTTTGAGACAGTCTCACTCCGTCACCAGGCGCCAGGCTGGAATGCAGTGGCGCGACCTCGGCTCACTGCAACCTCCGCCTCCCGGGTTCAAGCAATTCTCTTGCCTCAGCCTCTAGAGTAGCTGGGACTACAGGCGCGCGCCACCACATCCAGCTAATTTTTTTGTATTTTTAGTAGAGACGGGGTTTCGCCATGTTGGCCAGGATGGTCTCGATCTCTTGATCTCGTCATCTGCCAGCCTCGGCCTCCCAAAGTATTGGGATTACAGGCGTGAGCCACCGCGCCCGGCTAACACTTTTAAAAAAACTTTTTGTAGAGATGGGGCCTCCCTATGTTTCCCAGCCTGATCTCGAAATCCTGGCCTCAATCGATCCTCCTACCATGGCCTTCCAAAGCGCTGGGATTAGAGGCGCGAGCCACAGCGCCCGGCCGCTTTTACACAATTAAATAACATTAAAATAGGTGGCAGAAGGCAGAAAGTCGACTCGTGGTTGCCAGGAGTCGTGAATACGGGAGAATGGGAAGTGCCTGCTAAAGGGTAAGGATTTCGTTTTGGAATCAGACAGCGGCCATGGCTGCACAACTTTGTGAATGTGCTAAGAATCACTGAACTGTGCACCTTAAAGGGAGAACTGTATGGTAATTAAATACGCGGACAGCGGGTCAATCAAGCCGGCGACAGTGAAGTTCGGAAAAGCTGTCTTCCCTCGGGAAGGCGGCTCCGGGAGTCTGGGGACGTGGCGGATGCCTGGGCCGGGGTGGGCCTGGCCTCGGCACTCGGGGAGCCCGGTCCTCTCCAGAAGGAAGAAAGCCGGGGCACTGAGCCCCCGCTCGCTCTTCTGCCTGGGGACGCGACTCCGCCGCCAGGCTCCCTCGGGTCAGCTCGGCACCTGCTCGAGACCCCCAGTTCCAGGCCCTCTCCCCCTCAGACGTGTCCCGGACCCTCAGCCTCTTCCCCTGTCGCCGCCCCGGACCTCGCCGCAGCCCCCGGCCCCCAGCCCGCGCCCCTAGGGCGCCGCCTCTGCCGCCAGCTGCCCCTGCCCCCCGCGCCGCCCTCGGAGGCCGCTCGCGGCACCCTGGTTGGCTTCCGTACCTGCCTTCTCCGCGCCGCCGTCCCAGTGGCTGGAGGTGGGGCCGTCGCCCTGCTCACTCCGGAGGGCCATGCCCCGGGGGGCCAGGCCCCCACCCGAGCCCCGGCTGGTAACGGAGCCGGGAGAAGACGCGGCTCCGACCACTGGACGCAGGGCCCACTAGGCATCGGCAGGCTTGGCTCTAGTGGCCAGCGGCGCGCAGGCGCGCAGGCGCCCCGCTGGCTCCGCCCCGCGCTGGCACGTGACCCTGCGCTACGCTTGGCGGGCCTCCCGGGAGGCTGCGGAAAGAGCGTGGTGAGCGCTAGAAGTGTTAGTTTCATCTGCGCTGTAGACTCTACAGTGCCGTGTGGCGCTCTTGAGCGAGTGGCTCAAGACCAGCTGACACTTCCTTTGCTTGAATCATCTGTAAAATAGTATTAATGATAATAAAAATACTGAACTCACAGGGTTATTGAGAGTGTTTAGAACATTACACTCTCAATAGCCGTGTAAATACTCCACGTTGATGACCAATTTTTGCTTACCAAGGATTTTTTTAAACTCCTGTCTCATCTTCCCACACGAACTCCTGTCATCAATTCTTGGCTACTTGGGGATCTAGCAGGTTCATCTCATACGATTCCGCAGGTTATGGACTGCACAGGCCTGGGAGCGCCATTTATGTAGACGTTCATGTGAACCGTGGCCCCCTTAAGTTGTACAAAACAGTGGCCGCTCATCTAAAGTAGCACTCCGGCTTATCAGGTCTGATTTCCTTCTCATCTCCAGTAGCATTCCTTTCTTTCTAATTGGCCATCCATTCCCTATTACATCCCTGATATCGTGATTGTGCCCTCCTGAATTTCCAGGGCAAGGTCCTCATGCTGAAGTTCCCATAATTCCAGTTGCTTGATGACCCTCTTCCACCTCCCACCCCCAACCACAACAGTTCTTTATTATCCTGAGACCTGCAGCCCATGAAACCCATTACTACTGATCCTTCCTGGTTTCACGTCCATCCTGTCCAATTCAGGTTCCATGGTCCACCATTACATTGTAAGTCTTTTTTTTTTTTTTTTTTTTTTTTTTTT
>PVKP010020062.1:0-41352 GCA_004027715.1 Plecturocebus donacophilus | reverse complement strand
TCTCTACTAAAGATACAAAAAATTAGCCCGGTGTGGTGACAGGTGCCTTTAATGCCAGCTACTGGGGAGGCTGAGGCAGGAGAATCACTTGAACCCAGGAGGCGGAGGTTGCAGTGACCCAAGATCGCGCCATTGCACTCCAGCCTAGGCAATAGGGCGAGACTCCGTTTCAAAAAAAAAAAAAAAGAAGACTGCCTCAGTGCATCAGTCAAGGCCTCATTTTAGGAACCATCAGTGATCAGTTAGAAACAAGTGAGTTTTCATCAACATGTTTGAGAAGCAGGACCTCTAGACCTTACACAGTTTATTTTCTGTGTTTCGATTTTGATCTCACAAACTGTACATTTTCCCCTCATTTAATGTGACTACTAGTATCTATAAAAAGATAATTAAAAAGTGAAGTAAGTGTCTTCATTAAATTCTAGTATGCCCTATTGACTGCTTCATTTGTTTCAAAGTGGTATTGATTTTTAATCTTTAAGTTCAGCATGTCTAAATAAGTCTTTTGTCAGTTTGGTCTAGGGCTGTTAGCTTACATTTTCTTATTTTAGCTTTATTTTACATCCCTAATTGTATATACTTTTAGTACTGCTATATTAATGAACAGCTAGTGTTTGTTCATGTCTGTGTTTGAAATAGGCATTTTGGAAAAAGGGAAATAACACAGAAGTAGTTTAAAAATCATGGCTAAGCACGGTGGCTCACGCCTGTAATCCCAGCACTTTTGGTGGCCTAGGAGGACAGATCATAAGGTCAGGATTTCAAGACCAGCCTGGCCAACATGGTGAAACCCCGTATCTACTAAAAATACAAATATTAGCTGAGCATAGTGGCACATGGCTGTAACCCCAGCTACTCGGGAGGCTGAGACAGGAGAAATGCTTGAATGGGGACCCAGGAGGTGGAGGTCGCAGTGAGCCGAGATTGCACCACAGCACCTCAGCCTTGGCTACAAGGCGAGACTCCATCTCAAAATAAATAAATAAAATTAAAAAATCACACTGAATTCTTACTACTCAGAGTCACTTTTTAACAACTACTAATTTTAGTATGTTTATTTCCAGTCAGTTTCCCAGATGTATACATTTATTTTTAACTTTATTAAAATGTTTAAAATTTTAAATAAAAAAAAAAAATTTTAGAGACAGAGTCTTGCTGTGTCACCTGGGCTGGAGTGTGGTGGCACAGTCATTGCTCACTGTAACCTCTGACTCCTGGGCTCAAGCAATCCTTTTGCTTCAGTGTCCTGAGCAGCTGAGACTAAAGGTATGCATCATCATACCTGGCTAATTTTTACATTTATTTTGTAGAAACAGGGGTCTTGCTATGTTGCACATGCTGGTCTTGAACTCCTCAACTTGAGCATTCCTCTTGCTTTCATCTCCCAAAGTGCTGGGATTACAAGCATGAGCCACTGTACCCTGTCATTTATTTGTAAATAGTTGTGATTTCACCTTATTTGTAACTTTGTATTCCACTCACATGCCATTAAAAACCTTCCTAAACGTGTTTTTCTTAACCCACAATTATTAAGGACAGGATTTTCTGAGCAATTAGGTTTTAGAGATTTATGTAAAAATGTCTTTTATCCAAAAGAATTAATGCAAATTGACTGTCAGTAACTATCTTTCTAACTAACTTGGATCGACATAATTGCAGAAAGAAATTTAAGAGAGAAATCTTAGTCGGCTCTGAACCATGCAGGATGTCTCTGATGAAATGTCTAACATCCCTTAATTTCTTCTACTTCATTTACATCAATTTTACTCCTCTCTCTCACCTTCAAACCTCCTTTGTCATTATCCTACAGCTCTTTCTTAAAAATCAAATTACTTGACCTATTTTTGTTCTAAATGCTAATTACATTTCACGTTATTAAGCAAAGTTTTTCTTAATTATGAGGTCTTAAATTAAGAATTTATTAAACAACATTTTTTCTATTACTCTATAAAAATAGAGAAATCACTAGTGATTTAAAAATCGCTTCATTCTTATCTACCATATAGACTGTGAAAGAAGAAAGGATGCATAAATTATTTCTCATATGTTAGGAGCTTAGCACATGTCAGGCACTTATCCAGTCGCATTTAATAAAGTGCAAAAATTAAAATTTGTTGTTTAGCATGTGATTAAAAATGAAAGAAAAGCAAAGAAGAAAAAGAGATGAGAAATGTTAGGAAATGGGTAGACAAAAATGAAAGTTGGCACATGGATGTTTTGCTGCATCTTCTTGAACATATTTGTCTTCCTGGGTTCTGCAAATGTGTGAATCCAACCAAGATGCATAAGCCAAATCAACTCAACTTACATCATGTCTCTTAAAGTAAAAATAGGCAAAAACATTTCTCTTCTAATTTGAGAATTTAACAATTAGAAAATTATAGATAAAATAAGTAATTTTACATTATTTTTTAAATGAAAGAATATATTTTTAGAAAGCAAAGCTAATATAAAACTTTTAAATGACTTGTTTGGCTTATGAAGCTAGTTTGGAAGTAATCTGCCTTCCTAGTAAATATTGTTTTCATTGAGGGAAAATTTGGAAAGTACAGATAAGATCACTTGCATTCATCACCTAGAAATAAATCAGGTAAACATTTCATTTTCTGTTGTCTTTTGCCCACGTAAATAGATGCACAGTTTTCCCAGTAAAACTGTGATTACATTATATATATATTTCAACTAAAAATTTGCACTTCATATGTTTTTATTTTGTTCTCATATTTTTTAAAATCATTAGTCTTCTATATTATTTTAAGCACGCTATTGTTTCAATATATGAAACCAAAGCATGCCAGCCTGGAAATGATCTATGTTTTAATTTTAATTAAAATGTGTTATGTCTTCAAGTTTTAGGTATTTCAGACAATATATTCAAAAACCATTCAAGATAAATTTTATGAATGCCTAACAACAAGTCAAGGGCTATGTTCAGCTCTTCTTTCTTACTAATATTTTGTGGCAGGGACAATTTAGATATATAAGGGGAAATTTGTGATTGCAAGCAACATCAATCCTGAGATAGATTGATGTGAACAGTGAAACCTTCAGAAATTTCTATTTATTGCTAATAGTAAAGACAAGAAAATGGACAAAGAAATCCCAACACACACACAGCCCTACCCCTCACCAATGAGCAGGTTAGAGCAACTTACACAGCTAGGTTGAAATAACTGAAGCTATTCAAGTGATAAGCTGATCTAACAACAATACAGTAATTTGCCTGTATAGAACTGATGTCTCTTTCCTATAAAATGAGTACCTCAACCTTGGCAAGGTGTTAGAATAACCTAGGGAGTTTTAAAAACAAAGGTTAGGGCCGGGTGCAGTGGTTCATGCCTGTAATCCCTGCACTTTGGGAGGCCGAGATGGGTGGATCATGAGGTTAGGAGTTCGAGACCATCCTGGCCAATGTGATGAACCCTTGTCTCTACAAAAAATACAAAAATTAAGCGGGTGTGGTGGCACATGCCTGTAATCCCATCTACTCAGGAGGCTGAGGCAGGAGAATCACTTGAACCTGGGAGGCAGAGGTTGTAATGAGCTGAGATGGTGCCACTGCACTCCAGCCTGGCTACAGAGGGAAACTGCATCGCAAAAACCACCATCACCACCAAAGAGTAATCCAGCTTTACCCCTTAAATTGGTCTGTGGGGCAGCCTGAGCACTATGTTTTAAAAAGTTCCCTGATGATCCTTCTGTTTAGCCAGGAATAAAGAGTGTTGCTTAAATGAATACAAAATTGCAAATTTGGATTTTAAGAAAGTAAAATCTGGTCTACTTTTTCTAATAAGAGTAAACAATGGAATAAGATGAAGGCAATTAACAAGCTAAAATATATTTTAAATTTTTTATATTCCCCTGAGAAGATATTATTTGTACAACACTTAAACACAGAGTGTTTATCTTTATAAAAGTTTACATTTAACCTGCAAACTTTTAAAAATAATATGTTCTTCATTGACAGAAAAAAATCCAAAATTCATGCAATTCACTTTTCATATTAAAAAATAAATGTTTATTAAATTTATTTTCTCACAGACTCTCATATTTATCTATGGCAAACAAAATAGTCGTTCAATTTTGTGATATTGTAAACGTATTTCAAAATAATTATTTTTACCATTTACATTTTATGTTTTGTACCAAAAGATCTATTTCAAATTTGTGAACAATAGACAGAGGTAATGTCAAATAATAAAATACCTTTTTGGGGTTAAATTTTGATTAAACTGACTGCCTGTTTTTAAATTGGGTTGATTTAAATTAAATCCTTTCTTAAATCAAGATAATAAAAGTGTTCCAGAATGAGTCTAAATACATTCTGAGAAATAGTGGTAAATCCCTCTATAATTAACTTATTTAAAACAACTTCAGGATGAAATTTGCTTTCTGGATTCTCTACCACTGCCAAGAAATATAGCCTCAAATTTAATTAATGAAATGTTGTTTGCCTATGTTTTATATTAAGCCTTTCACCTATCATAATTTCCATGTGTTTTATTTAGTTAATAATTCTTAGGCATTGGTGTTAATAAGAAATCATTTAGGGGCGTTGCTTACAAAGTTAGATTCTTGGGCTCCAACCTAGACATTCCTAGGGAGGAAATCTAGGAATCTGCCTATTTTAAACCAACTTCTAATTTATTCTAATGTAAACAATAATTGTTCACACTTGAGAAAATATTCATCTCGTTATTTCCAGAAATTTTGGAAAAAAGATGCTGTGAGGTATACTTCACGGATGTTTGGAGGAAGGCTGATTGGCTGTTACTGCTTTTCTCCTTGCAGACCCACAACTATCCTTAACAAGGAGCAGGCCATCCTGTCTGCCCTGTGTTTTTTAGGACACTTCAGACTTTTTTCTTTTTCCACGAGCATTTGCACTTCCTTCCTTTGTTGTGGTAATTTACGTCCAAAGGGTAAAGCCATAAATGTGTACCAGTACTAAGGTTTAAACTACAAATATCTGTGAGGAAAATGTATCTATTTAAATTCATACTTAGGTGTAAATGAATGGAATCTCTTCTGGTAAAAAGAAGTGCCGTGGGAAGAGGAATGTTAAGGGCATTAATATGGGATGTTGAGGAGGAGTGCGGCGCCACATAGACTGGAAAACTGGCTCAGGATGCCGTCTGTGACCGCTGAAGAAACTGTGCCAGTCTAACAAATTTTGCTGTCTTGGTTTCAGCATTCTCTACCTACCTACCTATTCACTACCTATCTTTAAGGTCTTTGAAGACAATTTCTCTGTTATATTTCTTTTTTCTCTTTTTCTTTTTTTTTGAGATGGAGCCTTGCACTGTCGCCTGGCCTGGAGTGCAGCGGCGTGATCTCAGTCACTGTGAACTCCGCCTCCCGGGTTCAGCGATTCTCCTGCCTCAGCTTCTGAGTAGCTGGGATTACAGGTGCCCGCCCCCATGCCTGACTAATTTTTTATGTTTTTGGTAGAGACAGGGTTTCACTATGTTGGCCAGGTTGGTCTTGAACTCCTGACCTCATGAGAGGCCTGCCTTGGCCTCCCAAAGTGCTGGGATTACAGGCGTGAGCCATGGTGCCCGGCCTGTTTCTTTGAATTCGTCTGAACCTTCTTTCGTGTGTTTGACACGTTAAAGGCAGATAGCAAGTACTTGCTCTGTGATAAATGCTAAAGCCCCTGGGTAACTTTACGCTCCGTTCCCTCCCTCTCAGTCCACCTTCTGCCTCCTAATGATTTTATTCTTGACATCCTCCTACCATTTCCTTACTTAGTGGTCAAGTTATTTTCTGCCCCATCTCCTTGACTTATCTTTTATCCCTCCATTGCCTAAATAATATTTTCTGAACTGTGTTCCTGGGAATACTTATTTCCAGAAAATGGAATTCCATTAGAATTTCACAATTCAAGTAAGTTTGAAAAATAATTTCATTGTTATTTCTTAGAGCCTTTATATGTAATGTACTCTCCAAGGGGGTGTTCTATTCAGCATTTCCCAAGCTTGTTTGACCAGCAATCCATTTTTTGTGAAATACTTTTTGGCCTACAAGAAGAACTATACATTTCTCACCATAGTACACAGCCTTTGCAAGATCCTCCCCACTGCCTTTCTTTCTGGATTCTTTTCCACCACTTTTTCCCCTACAATCCACTAACAGCAACTCTGAGCTTTTTTGTTTGTTTCTGCCATGCTACACGTGTGTGTTTGTCCGTGCTTTTGTAGAGCATGACTGTTCTGCCTTGAATGCTCCCGACCACACCTTTCACTCCAGCCTTTACTCTTTTATGTCCTTAGGTTTTTATTTCTTTTGAAAGTTCTGTATTTATTATCCCACTCATAGTATCCTTCTCCTTTTACTACATTATCATTACATTGGCTGTATGTCTTCATTAGCGCACCGAATACAGTTTGATTTCTATGCATACTACGTTCTTTCTCTAGAATGAGTTTCTTGAAGCTAGCAACTATTCCTCTTGATTTCCAAAGAACTGGATTTCAATACATGCCAAATTAATGAATAAATGCACAAGTAAGTTTTCAGTTCAACTGGTATTTGCTTACTGGCTAGAAATACTGAATTAAAGTTTGCCTTTTTACAATCTCCAAGTTTTACTTGCACCAAATGATTACATTAGAGCATAGTAGGTTTGATTCTGATTTGTTCACATTATTCATTCAAGTATCCACCTGCTTCAAACACCGTTATCTCCAGGGAAGTGCTGGAGTGCCCACTGTGTTTCTCTTGGACATAAATATTCTTGGAAGAGGGTCCTATATTTGAGAGCAGATTTTTTTTTAAATGAGGCCTGAGACAGAACACGTGATTATCAGTAGCTCTTTATGGTTCAATTTCTTTGAAAGAATTCATCTAAGAAAGCTTTAAACCTATTTTATTTTTATTTAACAAACACATATGGTATTTACTATGTACTATACTGTAAGTAATTTAGAGATATTAACTCATCTAATCATTATGAAAACTCTACTAGGCTGATATTCCTCTTATCTATATTTCACAGATGAGAAAACACAGGCAAGAGGGGGGAAGTAACTTGCTACAGTGGCACTATTAAAAAATAAGAATAGCATTTGATTCTGAGCGGTGTCTCTCTCAGAGTTTGTCCTCATAAGCGCTTAGTCATGCATCTTTTCATTGTGTCCAGGTTTATGTGGAAGAATCCCTGAGCAGTTTTTAGGTACACATGCCACTTTATCAAAATTTCTTAAATGCTCTGTGGAAAAGAGTTTTTAAAATTTCTTTCTGTTTAGCTAGCTGGTAGAGAATATAAATCCATGAAAAACTTAAAGATTATTGATTGGATAGGATTTATCTTTACAAATGTAATCATGTGGATTTCTAATGTTGAGAAAGTAAACAGATTTTAAAATGAAGGGGAGCATTACAAGTCAGTTATAGTTCTTTTTTTAAAAAATTGAATATCACTGTAATAGATTTTATCTAAGACTCAGTGAAATCTTAAAGAGATAAGCCACACTAGGAACTCTTATGTGAGAAAGATTGACATAGCTGTGGGACACAGACTATTTCTATGTACCATAACTCTTTTTAATGATAAAATAATCAAGGCAATGGAGCTTCAAAAATGTAAGCTGCAAGTGACGAGGAAGAATGGCAGAAGACAAAACAATAGAAGAAATGGAGAGAGTTACATAGCATGAGAGCGTTGACCTACATCTGTTCATTTACCTTATAACCTAATGTCTATTATAATGTTGCCTTATCCATTTGTCGTTCTGTAAAGAAGTCCCTGAGGCTGGATAATTTATAAAGGAAAGACCCTTATTTGGCTCATGGTGTTTCTGCAGGCTGTACAGAAAGCATGGTGCCAACATTTGCTTTGGATGAGGGCCTCAGGAAGCTTTCACTCATGGAGAAAGGCAAAGAGGTTTCAGCATCATGTGGACATCACATGGTGAGAGAGGAAGGGGAGTGGGAGTGAGTCAGGCTCTTTCAAACAACCAGCTTTTGCAGGAACTAAGAAAGTAAGAACTCAGTCATTGCCATCCCCTTGCCACTCATGAGGAATATGCCCTCACGCCCCTTACAGCTCCCATTAGGCCTCACCTCTAGCACGGGGATCAGATTTCAACATGAGACTTGGAAGGGCCAAATAAACTATATTCAAACTGTAGCAATTGTTTTGAAAACAGTAGAAATTCAATGAATATTTCTTGAAAGGGTACTTAAAGGCATGATAAAATAAACAAAGGACTATAAAACAAAGAAGAGAAAGGAGAAGTGAAATATAGAATACAAATGTAGAGAGATAAAGAGGGGATAATAAGCAGCTACACTCACAGGCTATTACGTATGTATAAGGAACTTTAAATTATCAACTCATCTACTCATCACTACCACAGCCTTACTGGGTAAGATGCTATTATCACCATATCATTATCTATAAGGGTCAGAGCAGTGATCCCCTTGCAGATGTTTGGCTTCAGAGTCAGTGCTTTTGCCCACTGTGCTAGACCACCTCAGAGGAGACAAAAGAAACTGGAAGGCAGCAACATGAACACCAGGAATCACGTAATGACACCTGTTTTAGATTTTATTATTGTGCTAGTTACAAATTACTAGTAGCAAATTGCTCCAAAAGTTCTCAGCTTAAAGCAACAAACATTTGTCATCTCACAAAAGTCTGTAAATTAGGAATCTAGGTGTGGTTCAGCTAGGTGCTTCTGGTTCAGTCTCAAGTGAAGTTGCAGTTATGATCAGACAAACTGTATTCTTAAAAATGTAGGTCCAAAACACATTAGTAAATGGTTAATTGTGTATACCCAGCTTTACAACTTCAGTCATCTAAAAAGCTGTTAAAGACAACCTAGGTCTTTTGATGAGATCAATCAAAATCTGTGATCAGTCACCACTCTATATGCAGTCAACCAAAGGATTGAGATCTTGAGAAATTTTACCTTTCATATGTCGTCATATTTGGAAGAAGTTTCAACGTTTTTATGTGCACACAATGCTTGTGCATAAAGTCAACACTGTGATAGTGCACCTTCATGGAGTCAAAACTTACAAAAAATACATAAAACAAATTAGAAGTCTAAAATTATACAGTTTATACCCCCAGTATTGAAAATGCTGGAAATAATGTGAAGATGAAATACACAGCACAAAGAATTGTAAAATAATGCTGTCAATTTAAAATAGTTGGGGGAAAACCTGAAAATAGAAAAAAAAAATCTGACATGGAAAAGTATGTAACAGGGATAGCTTATGGGCAGTTGCATGGAGGTCAACCAAAACAGCTGCCAACCTTCACAATCATTACCTATATTTTGAAGTCTTGCATGGCAGTAAATAGCTGCTTTTTTTTTTCTTTGGGGCATGGCTCTCCTTGGAGAATATGTTTACATTA
The DNA here is from genome assembly GCA_004027715.1 of Plecturocebus donacophilus. NCBI lineage: Eukaryota > Metazoa > Chordata > Mammalia > Primates > Pitheciidae > Plecturocebus > Plecturocebus donacophilus. The sequence goes on along the minus strand of PVKP010020062.1, from coordinate 31,985 downwards.
ATTTTATATATGGCATTACTTTTGTTCAAACTCATCTATGATTTAATCTACACCATCACTATTTCCTATTCATTTTTCCCATTTTCTGTGCCATGCTTCAATGTTTCTTTGGGTATAGAGAAAAATATTCCACATGTACTCATATACAGACCACAAATTTGGCAGAAGCAATGCTGATGATTAAACAGCAACATGATTGTATAAGTGTCTTCTTATCCTACCATGTGCATAATTATTTACTAACCAGTTAGTAACTTCACTGTCTTCTTCAGGCAAATGCAGCTTGAATTCATTAAAAGCTCCTGGAATTTGATCAGCTGGAAGAAATGCCAATGAAAATGCATTCTGGAACTGAAACTTTTATCATGCCATATTGCATGACCAATCCACAAGTGTAAATTTTCTGCCAAATGCAAATAAAGACAATCACAAGGTAATAGTTCCACTTAATTTGATGCAACTAACACAAACAACTATCCAGCATTTAACTGAAAACGCACTAATCCTTTCCCTAGAATTTCACTTTTAGGATTTTAATATTTGGGATTTTAATCTTTTGGGATTGTTATTTTCAGGACTGTGGACATGAGAAATTTTAGTTTAGGAATTTTTATTTCAGGAATTTTAATCTTTTGCAGCTTCAACATTCAGAATTATGGCATTTGGGATTGTGTCTTTTGAGATTATGATAGGTACCACTTTTCCTAGTCAATTCCTGAAAGTGACATTCAATCACTTTTGCATATTTGTTAGACTGAGTTAATAGGCCCATCCCACAGCCAAAAGAATGGGATTATACGAGAGTAACTATACCAGGAAGGGGAGGACTTGGGGGCCACATTAGGGTTTGCCTACCTCAACTGTGATGGGCTTATTAGATACTGTTTAATTTGCTTGAATGTTTCTGATAGTTTCAGCATCTAATATAGAAGATGTGGAATTGAAGAAGTTGTTGTTTATTAAATCCAACTTCATTATTTTTGAAGTTAAATTGTCTGAGAAGTATTCTCTGTCCTCTGTGGTGTCATTTTAAAATTTTGTCACAATGCAAAAATGCAAGAATTTGTGAAGATAGCTCAAGATTAAAAATAAGATAATAAGATTACAAAACTTAGATGTATTATTATATCAGGTTGAGAGGTTCAAAAGGCAAAATTTTTGTCTCTGTTTTAGTTAGTACAGTGTCATCTTGCACCAAATAATTTACTGAATCGTTTTTGCAAAAAAATGAATAGCAACAAATCAAATCAATATTGGAAACATATAGTCACATTTCATGGTAGCTTGTGGAGAAAACAAAATGGAATAAAATAATTATTGTTTCATTTTGACAGATACAATAGTAATATTCAACTCATGTTCATGTAGGATGAGTCACATAGTTTGGCATTTGGGTAAAGTGTGATATCATTCATCTTAGGGGATTATTGATCAGTAATTATTGTTTAAGTCCTTGCTGTGTGTAAGACATTGTGGAAATATAAAGAAGTATGAATTTTCATGGGTTGCAGGTCTTTTATTCATATACTTATTCATCAGTATGTGCATAGAGAGCCTACTATGTGCACAGTATTACCTGCTGGAGTAATAGTAGAGTAGGAAAAAAGAGAAAACATTTATCAGTCTGGTTCCTGCTTTCAAGGATCTCAGGCTCTCAGATTTCAATCTGAGCCTATATGTTTTATAGCTCAATTAGAGCTCTTAGTTTTCAGTGCAAATTTAGTAGACTCATGCTAAGTTATCTATTAAACTTTTAAAAATTTATCATTATGCTGAGCTCCTGTCACCTTTCTCTTGGAAGATGCCTACTCATTTTTACTCTCAGTTTACAAATCATTTCATCTGGTGAGTCTTCTCTGACTACTTCAGGCTGGGTTTCTTGCCCTTTGTGCTCTTCTAGCCACGTGGACCATTCTTTTCCCATTGTACAGTGCCTCCCTTTAAAAACAAAAACAAAACCAAACTATATATCCCATTCAAGGGTAAGCTGCCTGACATCAGAGACCTGTTCATTTTGTTGTAATTACATCCCCATCTGTTTAACAATATTTATTTAGTGCCTATTATTTACCAGGCACATCTTGAGGCTCTGGTAACATGGTAGTGAAGCTTATGTTCAGTGGAAAGAGACCGACAATAGATAAATACACTTGTACTCACTCAGATACTACTAAGTGCTATGAAGACAAAGAAGGGCAAGATGTAAAAGCAAGTGGACTGGTTGGAAGAGAGGGATTTTTTTTTTTTTTTTAAAGTGGCACTGTTTACAATAGCAAAGACCTGGAACCAACCAGAGGGCTCTTTTAGATAAAGTCCTCTTTGAAGAGGTGATATTTGAGCTGAGAACTGGAGGAACTGAGGGAAGAAGACATGGGGGCAGCCTGTTCCTGGGAGGCGAGATAGTGAATGCAAAGCCCCTAAGTTGGGAGTGTGTTTCATGTAGTGCAGAAGCAACAGGGAAGCCTTTGAGGTTGGAGAGTAGTGGTGGTGGGCAGGTGGAGTAGAGTATTGAGAGATGAGGTAAGAAAGATTTCCAGGAGTCAGATCACAGAGGATTTTGCAGACCAGGGTACTCCTAGTACCTACCACACACAACTGGTGTTTAATGAGTGTATGTTGAATATTGTTAGATTAGGTTTGAAGTATAGAGAGAATATTGCCTAATTTTGTATTATTAGTATTGTCACTAATGAAGTACTTTGATAAGTGGGTCAGCAAACTTTGCTGCATGTTAAAATCACCTAGAGACTTTTTTTTTAAGATAGGTTCTAGGTCATACGGCAGACACATGACATCCGAATCTCTGGATGGCATCTGTGTTTTTATTAGAGTTTTTCAGGTGATTTCAGACAAGTATGAAAATCACTGAGTTAGATTAATATTTCTCAAAGTGTGGTCACCAACCAGCAGCATTGGAGATAATTAGAAATACTCATTCCTGACCTCATATCTATTGAATTAGAATCTCTAGGAGTAAAACTAAGATATCTGTATTGTTGCCCAGAAGGTTCGGGTGTGTGCTAAAATTGGAGGATCACTGTCTTAAAAGTATGATCCCCTTCCTCAGGAGGCCTACACGCCACTGCTTGTGCTGCTGCCATGTCTCTAGTGATCCCTGAAAAGTTCCAGCGTATTTTGCAAGTACTCAACACCAGCATCGATGGGCGGCAGAAAATAGCCTTTGCCATTAATGCCATTAGGGTGTGGGCAGAAGACGTGCTCATGTGGTGTTGAGGAAAGCAGACACTGACCTCACCAAGAGGGCAGGAGACCTGAGGATGAGGTGGAATGCGTGATCACCATTATGTAGAATCCACACCAGTACAAGATCCCAGACTGGGTTTTGAACAGACAGAAGGATGTAAAGGATGGAAAATATAGCCAGGTCTTAGCCAATGGTCTGGACAACAAGCTCTATGAAGAACTGGAGTGACTGAAGAAGATTTGAGCCCAGAAAGGGCTGCATCACTTCTGGGGCCTTCGTGTCTGAGGCCAGCACACCAAGACCACTGACTGCTGTGGCTGCACCGTGGATGTTTCCAAGAAGAAATAAGTCTGTAGGCCTTGTCTGTTAATAAATAGTTTATATACCAAAAACAAAAAAAAAAGTATGAGCCCAGAAGTAGACAAAATAGGTGATACACTTTGTGATGTTAATTGTAGAGGTCCATGTTTCTATAATACGTGTATAGTGGCAAAAATGTCTAAAATTAGCATTTGAGAATTGTTTCTTTGCATTAAAACAGTCCCTCTTTTATAGCCTTTTGTTTAGCTAAAACTTTCCTGTAAGTAAAATATTGAGCCATTGTGAGTAGTACTTTAATATAAATGTGTTGACTGGAATAATTTCACTGACTGAGGATGGACCACTTTGAATATTAACAATGGTTGAAGTAAAAAAGATTTCTAGAGAATAGAAAGATGAAATGAAAAGCATAATTTTCCTTTAGTCTCAAAATCATTGGTATTTAATAAAGTTCCAATTAGTATTCATTAGCACTTGATAAAATTGAAAACTGGTAAGGTTTTTAAAAATCTGACTATATTTTTTCATATTTTGGTGGGCATATTTTCAAAAATGTATTCACTTCTTAATTGTGCACCTGATTCTACATTTTCCATGTCTGTAAATGACAATTTTGACATTTGCAAATCTAAAATAAATCAATATTTTAAATAATTTAAAAAGGGAAAATTTCTCCAACTGCTTTTCTTTTTCTTTAAGAAATCAGTCTTGCTGTTTAGGTTTCTATCTGACATCACTCTTCAAAAGATTTCCACATGGAAAACCTTATCACCATTTACTCTCCTAGAGAAAGTTACATTTTCTTTCACAAAACCTGAATATTAATATGTACATTGCAGTTTCTTTTTCCTTTCCTCTTATCTGGGAATAATAATGAATGAGATAAAGTGAATTATATATACAGCTCAGGGGCACTGCTGAAAGGCTGAGTTTGAGCAGTATGATAATTCTAGTTTTAGCCTTCTTATCAATGCAGCAGGTTCATTCAGGTTTAAGAATGAACTGTGAAAGTCTTTTGTTATCCTTCTACACAAGTTTTCTGTTATATAGAAAACTCAGCTGTTTTTTTCCTGGTTTGTGGCTTAACCAGAGGCGATACCCAATATTGTCTGCAAAGTATAAGCAATATGTAGTTGAAGCACTTGAATAATATTAGTATCTTGGGTGAGTAAGGAGAAAACATAATCTATAAAAATAAGGATAATACAATTTGAAAAGAGAACTTTCACATGCCATAGGATTTCATGCAGCTTGCTGACAAAGGACTTCAGAAATAAGGAGAGCTTGAGATGGAGAAAATGTAAATGCACAGTGTGTCTTGCTATCTTCAGTTTGTGTCTTCATATGTTGCTGTATATTCGACTGATCAAAGCCTTGCTGAGATTTGCAAGCAAGCATCAGAGAAACTGTAGAATTTTTAAATGAATGATTTCCCTCTACGTCACTCAACCAAGCAAATACGCTATCTTAATTTTTCATTATACATATATTTTTTCAAGATAAAGCCACACCCTTGCTGAGGAGGTGAACATAACCTTTGCAATATTTTATTGTCCTCCTGAGAACCTTTCTTCTGACAAAACAATGTTTTCTTAAATGTCAGATTTCTCCCATCTACTATTTTCGCATCAGAAGTCAACTTCGGAAATACTAGAAAGTCTTTTTCCCCTCTTTTCCTTTCAATCCAAATAAAATCGTGCCATTTAATATAGCACTACATACTTTGCAGTCAAATCTGAATTCTCCAACTTTAAGTAGCATGAAACTGTCAGGTGTCTTTTCTCCTTTGCATATTTAAATGCCTTTTAAAATTATACGTTACTACTCCCTGGCATTTATTAAAAACAATCAATGGCCTAGTACTCCTTGTTATTGAACAGACAAGTGTGAATATGCCCATTTGCTAATGACTCCCCACAAAGTTCATGCATGGCATCTCAAAAGCTAATAAAAAGGTAATTGATATCTAATAAAAATAAAATTATTGTATAACTGATTAGAATTACAGAGTTAATGAATTGATGAAACAACCATATTAAATCATAATTTAAAATTACATATTCACTTTCTATGAAGGATCAGATACATATGCTCTCAGATATGGAACACATAAAATATAGGCATGATATGTCTATGTACAAACAAACTTTTTTTCTTACTATTTTTCTTTTATATATATTATGAATAAAGTGTATCAGGTCTTAATGTCTGTCATGTATTATCAAGATATTTACTAATCATTTCTTGATTCAACAAGTGCTTAGTGAAGGCAGGGTTCTAGTTGTGAATATAGATAAAGTCTATACATACAGATAAAGTAGTTGTGCTCAGGGACCCTATTTCCTTGTGGGTATATTAGAAAGTAACCAAGTAAATAAACAAGATAAGAAGAAGTTCTGAAGTGGTAGGTAGAAAACAACAGGATAATGAATTGGAGACTGATTGTGCATGATACTTTAAATAAGTAGATGCATGTATATCTGCTAAATGGTAAGACATTTGAGTGAGCTTCTAAGGATAAGAATAAACCAATGACGAGGCTTGGCAGAAGAGGTAAGGTGTGCAAAGCCTGTAGGTGGGGAAGAGGTAGGTATATTCAAGGAAAAGAAAGGCCACTGTGGCTAATGTAGTGAACAAGATGAAAATTGCTATGAGATGATGGTGAAGAGGTAGTAGGAGCAAGATTTTGAAGGCCTTCTGTCAAACAGAACCTAGGTTTTATTCTATGATCAACAGTGAATATTTGAAGGTGCCTATATAAGTTCCTTAGTGATGAAAGTCAAAGATTTGGGCAAGAATTTTGTGGAGCAGACATACCAAATATATGTTTTAAAGGCAGAACAAGATGGACTATTTACAGTTCTTGCACTAATTTACTTAAGTATATTCATTAGATACTTTGAACACAGCACAATGGATGCTCCCTTGAATGTCTAAAATATTACCTTAGAACAAATATTACTTAACACTCAAAAAAATCTTTTTTATAAAACCAGTTAGTTAATAAGGATAGTGACACATATCCAAAAAGTCTTTAATAAGACCAGATATTTCAACATATACATAGTAAGTTAATTTTCTGTATCATGGCAGAGCTGAAATACTGCATCGGGAAAGAATCATTTTACACACATATACACCATGTTTTATATCCACTACATCATAAGGAATAGAAGCATCACCACCTGGCATTTTGGCAATTTCAGAAAATCCTGACAATTTTGCCTCCATAGTCACTGGGGTATGTACAGCACCAAGGAAAAGTTAACCATTGTCACCACGTGTAATTACTTCAACATTGAGTTGCCAGGAAGAAAGAGTAGCACACTGTGAGGCGATGTGAAATGGTGCAGAGGGTAGAATCTGGGACATAAAGTTTCTGATAAGATACTTATTAGTCTTTCCCAACGGAGTTCAGTCCTACTTCATCCTGAGTTCTTTGAAAGTTTGTGCTACTTGTTAAAGATCAGCAAGTTGGAAACTGGTTTGAACTTTCCATAGTCATAGGAAATAGCACATATCTAGATTAACTCAGAGATGTTGGTCAAAGGATACAAAATTTCAGTTAGGAGGAATAAATTTAAAATCTACTCTACAACATTGTGACTAGAGTTAATATCACAGTGTATTGTATTCTTCAAAAATGCTAAGACAGTGAGTGGTAAATGTTCTCACCAATTTGGTCCCTAAAATGCTTTTTATTAACAAAGAGACACTAACTGTGGTTGGAGGAAATATTTACCATGTTCAAATTCATCACAAAGATTGGAAAAACAAAGAAGTGATTCAGTGTCTAACACAGTACTGGCCATTTTGGAGTCTCTCAATATGCACTATTAAATGTGAATTAATTACAGAATGTCTTAATTACCTCAAGTGAAAAACAGCTCAAGGTAGAAAACATTATTTAAAAGAAACCTACCTTTATCAGTGGATTAAAACATGTTCTTTTACAACTTCAGTAACTAGGTGCAGAGATTCACATTAAACAAATAGGTACATATGTTTTGTTTAATTTTTATTGTGTTTTATATTATTTATTGTGTTATATATTATTTATTGTGTTTTATATTATTGTTTATTTGCTTAAGGATTCCTTCATTAAAATGGATGCTGAGGTAGTAATGCCATGTCATACGAGTGTTGGACAAGTAATTATTTGATCCTCGGGATTGGAAAGCCACCTTGAAGTGGCATCAAAAATCTTAGATTGAGGTCTCTGCTCATATTATTTGATAGGAGCTATAATCCAGTGACCCTGAAGAAATATGCTGGGCGCTTTATTATTAGAACTGGAAAGAATTAATGAGACCATAAAGGGGAAGTACCCTAAGAAAAAGACATTTATTTTGGGAAAAAAAATAATTTGTCTAAGGGTGAAACTGAAGTACAGTTTTAGAGACCCTTTTAATTTTTCATTTCTTTTTAATTGGTGCAAAACTGTATTATACATATATGCCACAATATTTGCCTTAATGTTGCATAGGCTGGATCTGATATTCAAGTTCAACTCTAAAGCGTGTATCAACTGTAGATGGACATTATCTTTTTCTAGTGTCTGGAAAATAACATTCAAAGAAAAAATTTCTGCAGCATGAAAGGTTACATTAGATTAAAAATACATATTTTGCTCTTCAATGTGTTTAACTTTTTTCAGATTTATTAGTTGATTAGAACTGATCTCCACTTTCACATCTGCAAGACAATGGCCCTTGCATATTGAAGGCTGAAAGCTTGATTTTATTTCATTTCAATAAATATTGAGCAGAGCACTTATTAGAATCTGTGTAGACTACAAGGGGAAGTGAGATACAAACTCTTTCCTCCAAAAGCTTACAATTTAGTGGATCTAAAAATCAAAAGATGTTGCAAAGTTTCACAGGCGGGACATATTATTTACCTGATGACCAGGCAGGGCTTAAAGGAAGCAGCTGAATTTAAAGTACACCTTGAAAGAGACCATGTGTTTGACAAGTCAAATGGAGGAAGAGAGAGGCATTGGAAGGTCAAGGCCAAAGTGTCCTAATAAGCACAAGACTTAAAGAGTTTAAGTGGTTCTGTTTTGGAGGGTATGCTGAAATACAATACAGAGTTTCAAACTTACTTTGAAAATCTGAAGAATGCATTTATAGTTTAACTTTTTTATTTTAAAATAATTGTGGACTCAGGAAGTACACAGTACAAAGAGTCTCATGTACCCATCACCCAACCTCCAGTGCTGACATCTTGTATAGCTATAGCACAATATCAAAACCAGAAAATTGACATTACTATTATCTAGAATGCAGACTTCATTTTCACCATTTTTTAAAAGCCTACACTCATTTGTGTGTGTGTGTTGTTTGTGTGATAGTATTTTCACTCTTTAATCAGCGGAATTACATAATTGGAGGTAGGATTTAAGATTATTTGGCAACAGTGAATAGGCAAGACTGGAAGTAAGAAGACCAAATGAAAAATTCTCACCGTAGTACAGAAGAGGAACAGTTACAAACTGGATGGATGGTGCCCAGCACAGCATTGAACCCTGCAAAAGTACTTAGTGAGTAAGAATTTCTATTTTCAAACTGCATGTTTTTCAAATGTAAAGGAGAAAAGACTGTTTTCAATTTCACAATGTATATACAATGACAGGAGTTAAAAGAATGATAAGACATAGTCAGAACCCAATGAAATTCTCAGTTCAGCCCACTGAACTGTATGCTGCAGAAGCCCAATAGAAGGAGATTGGTGAAGGAAGACAATTCTCAATCTGAATGAAGTAAGCTGCATAGGTCAGAGGAAGGTCAGATTCAGACTCCAGGGCATACACAGGCAATTAGAGCACTATTGGGAGAAAAGTAAAAGGCATCTGCTTCTTGCCCTAACCGCTAGTAGACAGATTATTATTGTTTCTACTTAGCTCACTGCTAGTTGAAATATCAGAAACAAAAATCTGCTTTTTAAATTCAAAACCTTTCAAAAATTTCAATGTTCTGGGAGAAAGTTCTAAAATTTTTTTTTTAGTATTTTTAAAATTAAATGCTAAGAAAATTTTCTAACACAGCAGTTCTCCTCTTTTATTCAATATACTGATTGCATAACTTTAATCCCTGTATGTCTCAAAACCTCTTATAAAGGTCAGTATTTGCTGGGTAGACACAATCAGAATTGTAGAACTTAGATACATGATTTTCTGGCTGAGGGATTATGAGCAAGGTGTTTAAACATTTTCTAAAACTTGATAACCTCATCAGTTACATAAGAGTGTTGGAGTCAACAGGCCCCTCCCATTCTAACACTCTCAAAATAAATCTCCTTAATTCTCAAATACCTTTTTATCACTGTTCTTCTTTTTTTTTTGGGATCAGGACAGTGTCTGTCACATAATTAGCATTCAGTACAGGTTTTCTGAATGAATTTTTTGTAGAATTTTAATTCCAAAAGCTTTCAAGTATTTTTAAGTAGTTTTTAGATCTTAATACAGTAAACTTGTTTAAGCATAACATTGCAGATTTGCCTTTTTATCCTTTATATTTTATGTATTGTAAAAATATGTAAGTCACTTAGTCTCTTTTGGACTCATGGTTTTATATGTAAATACGGGAACTAAGCTTCTAAAATTGATTCTATTATTTTAAAAAATGAAAAACATTAGTAGAAAAATTATACATATCTCATGTAGCAGTATTTCACATCATAGTTTCTTAATTTCTTATATAAGTTGCAAATTTGCTTTTTATAAAATTTATAAGATATATTTAAACTAAATTTGTAAGTATTTAATAAAATTGCTCATACTAAATGCAAATAAATATAAGGAACCAAAATGAGAGCTACCATTTAGTGAGTCTAATACGTTACAAGCATTGAGATATAATTATTATGCCAATTTTACAGAATAGAAATCATAGGCCATAAAGATTAAGTAACCAACACAAGGTGATATAGCCAGTAAAAAAAGCAGTCAGGATTTGGACATAGGTAGCTTGAGTTCCAGAGCTGTGTGTTTAACCAATACTTTATACAGTGTGTCACTCTGTATCACTTCCAAGATAGAGAAAAAGCACTGAACCATATTTTTTTTAGCTAGGGAGCAGGACAATGTTTATACATTGCTTGCTACAGTAGCTTCAGGTCTGAAATTTTATGGACAGAGTCTCTGATGACTGCCTGTAGAATCCCTGCCTTGTGCTCTAAATGCAGTTCGTACTTGGGGACAGTCCAGCTATAGGATGTAGATAATCACAAGTCTCTTTTCAATAGATACAAAATTTTTCAAATGGTATATGATCCATATATATTTGCTATTTAGGAAAGTAGATTTCTGCAGAGAGGATAGAGGAAAATAGTTTATATATGAACAAGTCTTCTAGAAAATATGGACATAAATTTCATAATTTTTCAGATATTGCCTGTCCTCACAATGTAAGTATATAAAATGAACAGATAAAATATCATTTATGCTACTGAGTCATTATATGATTTTCTATAACCAAGTCTACCCCAGTTTTTTATTTAATAAAGAAATTCTGCTTTGGGGTCTCATTTTATTGGTCTCTCCTCAAATAATAATTGTACTGTATTGACATTTTATTTTTATTATGTGTAGCTGTACAATACTGCATAGATTGCCTTGCATTTTAATTTTAAGCACTTGAAATGTCCCACTTCAACAGATAGTTTAATAGGAAAACAAAAATGTTTTAAATAGCATTTAAGTGAAAAAAACAAAGCAAAATAAAATATGTGCTATTACACTCCAACCTTTTCCTCCCAAGAACACTTAATTCCAACGTCTCACACAGAGACATGATAGGCCCTTAGTGGATGTTACACCAAGAAGTTTGAGAGACTAAACAGGGTGAATAGATTTCTCTGTTACAGAACTTTTTACTCTCTTTAACCTCTAATGTATTTAAATACTTTCCAAGCCTAATCTGATCATTATTGAACATTTCATGGGGATAATGTTTCATGAAACTTTGTAAAAATTTACATCAGTAGACTTTAAAGGAAGCTTGACATTAGAATCACCTAGCCAGTTTTTGAAACATATCCCCAAAAGAGTAATCCAATCTTAGTCTTTGGAGGGTGGGAGCCTGCAGTAGCAGGAAGCTACAATGGGTCCCCAAGGTTGCTTGTGTTCTAATTCTGAAATCTGCGACTATGTTACATGGCAAAAAGGAATTAAGGTTACTAATCAGCTGATCTTAAAATTGAAAGATTATTCTGAGATATCCACAAGGGCCCAATGTAATGACAAAAGTCTTTAAATGTAGTAGAGGAAGCAGAAGAGTCAGTGTCAGAGTGATGCATGGGAGAAAGACTCCACCAGCCACTACTGGCTTTGAAACTGGAAGAAGAGGCCACCAGCCAAGGAATGCAAGTGGCATCTGGAAGCCACAAAGGCAAGAAAATGCATTCTCCCCTAGAACCTCTGCAAAGGAACACAGCCCTGCTGACATCTTGAGGCTGGTCTAGGAGACTCATTTTGGACTTCTGAGCTCCAGAGCTGTAAGATAATAAATGCGTTGTTTTGAGCTACTAGATGTGTGGTAAATCATTTCAGTAAAAATAGGAAATGAATACAGGGCCCAAGCATTAGTTATTTTTTATTTTTATTTTTTTGAGACAGAGTCTTGTTTCGTTGCCAGGCTCCAGGCTGGAGTGCAGTGGCGCGATCTTGGCTCACTGCAACCTCCACCTCCGAGTTCAAGCAATTCTCCTGCCTCAGCCTCCGAAATAGCTGGGACTACAGGTGTGCGCCACCACACCTAATACAAAATAAAAATAAAATAAAAAAGTAGCCCAGCTAATTTTTGTATTTTTAGTAGAGACGGGGTTTCACCATGTTGGCCAGGATGGTCTCAATCTCTTGACCTTGTGATCCACCCTACTAGCCTCCCAAAGTGCTAGTATTACGGGCATGAGCCACCGCATCCAGCCAGCATTAGTTATTTTTAAGAGGTACCAGATAATTCTAATATGCAGTCAGATTGAGAACCTCTAATTCTGATGAATGGCTGCTCCTTAGAATCCCATAAGAAGTTTTTGATATGTCTTTCATCTACCACCAGGGATCCAAATTCATTTTCCAAGTTTTGACTTATTTAATCACCTGAAGCACAATTTTACTTAATTAGTTAATTAATTAATTAATTTTTTTGAGATGGAGTTTCACTCTTGTTGCTTAGGCTGGAGTGCAACGGCACGATCTCAGCTCACTGCAACCTCTGCTGCCCAAGTGCAAGAGATTCTCCTGCCTCAGCCTCCCTAGTAGCTGGGATTAAAGGCACACACCACAACGCCTGGCTAATTTTGTATTTTTAGTAGAGATGTGGATTCTTCATGTTGGTCAGGCTGGTCTCCAACTCCTGACCTCGGGTTTTCAGTCTGCCTCAGCCTCCCAAAGTGCTGGGATTACAGGCATGAGCCACCATGCCTGGTCCAGAAGCACAATTTTTTTTTAAAGGAAGTTGTCCAGTGTTACCAAACTACTAAGTTCTAAGCTTTAAACCTGCACAGGCTGGCTTGTATAACCACCATCATGTTGATTTAAATGCTTATGTAGAGTCTGTTTAGTTCCGTTTTTAAACATAATTACAATTACTGGTTATTTTCTGAGTTCTCTTTTTACAAGAAAAGCAGGAAATTAGAAATGAAAGGTGTCAGTAGAAATAAAAACATTGATGGTAGTATACTTATGATTGGGAAACTGATTCTGAAGGATAAGAATTAAGAATGTAATATCCTTCTATGTTCAAAAATCATGGAAATCTGATGACTTTGTGGGAGTTGTGTTACCAAATGCAGCAATGTTTAGTGCTATTGGGAGTACTAGTGTATTTGAATAGTTGAATTAATCTTAATAACTGATTTATCAAGAAAAATTCATTTTTCTTTTGTAGACTTCACTCATGAGAGGGGGTATATATTTATAATTTCTTAATAGTAATTTATATAAGTAAAAATTAATGCTTCTGAGAGAAAGAAGCATCCATCATCTGAATATTTTAATAGATGGGCCATGAATTTTCAAAACAATTCAATAAAATATATTATGATATGTACATATGTTATGTTCCATATGGATAACCTCCCAGTTTGCATATCAGCCCTATTCCATTTTCTTTTATAAATAAAAGGACATTCTAAACCAACTGAAATGTCAACACTCTTTGACATTTTGGTGACATACTTAGGAGAGGCACAAAGATGCCAAAAGAAATCTATAAAATCCAGTAGAAGATTTATTATGAAACATTCAGATTTCAAGAGTTAGGAAGACAAACAACAAAACCAAGTGCCCTTGTGTTCAAGTACTTGCCATTTTGTTCACCCACATTAAATACTATAATCCCATTATATGTTAAATCTTTCAAATTTCCAGCCTTCCATTCCTTTGGGTGTTGTAATCAAAAGAGCACTGAACTAAACACAAAACACTAGGTAGTTGTTTGACACTGAGTATAAGCCCTAAAACCACAGCAATTTCTCCTGATCTGTAAATTGCACATTGCACCTGCTTTTTCTACCCCATAGTATTATGAAAAATCAAATGACAATGTTTGGGAAAGTTTTTTTGAAATAGTAAAGCACCATGTAACTAATGATTCCATGTAATAATATGGATTCCAAGGGTTACCTATCCCTTGCATAACAAATTACCCCAAAATTTAGCATCTTAAAACAATTCATTTAAAGTTTTAGGCCAGCAATTTGAGCATAGTTTAACTAAGTCCTCTGCTTCAGAGTCCCTCACAGGCTGCAGTCAGTGTGTCTGCTGTGGCTATCATCATCTCAGTGCTCAAATGGAGAAAGTTCTACTTCCAAGATTACTCACATTGTTCTTGGCAGGATCTGTTCCTTGCTGGTTGTTGGAATACAAGCCTGAGTTTCTTACTTGCTGTTGACTGAATGCAGTCTTCAGTTCTCTGGCTTATGGCCTTTCCAGGATGATAGTTTGCTTACTTCATCAAAGTTTGCAAGCCAAGAAGGCAACAGAAAGAACACAGCAAGATAAAAGTCATTCTTTTGTAATCTAACCATGGAAATGACATCTCATCAGTTCTGCCTTATTCTGCTTCACCAGAGGCAAGTTACTAGGGTCAACCCACACTGAAGGGGAGATGACAACACACTGGTGTAAATATCCAGAGTTGGGGCTCATTGGGGGTCATCTTGACAGCTGCCTAACACATGGACCATTCCCTGCACCCTAACATATCCTGGGCTTAGCTCCCTCTCAGTTGTCATCTCAGGATTTCCTTCTTTCTATAAATGCTCTCTCAAAGGCAGCTCAACCTTCAAAGCACAATTCAATTAAGATCTCCTTTTGTGAATTTTCTTATGAATCCTTCAGTTAGATGGAATCTTACCAATGTCTAAGTTCCCAATCATTTGGCACACATTTTAGGTCATATGTCACCTCCTGCTTTTTGTTGTCATGTTCATAGCCTTCAGACCTATTCACTGATCAGGGCCTGGAAGTCAGGAATGGGGCCTACACCTCTTCATATTCTCCCATGGTATGAAGGACAATGTAGGCTACAAAATGAGCAATCTACATAGTTATTGAATTGAATTGAGATAGTTTTTCATGCAAATATTAAAACATGATAATCTCTTTTCTGCTAAAGGACTTACTGGAAGACACTAGAAATGAATCAATAATTTCAGTGTTGAAAGAGTCTTATTTTAGGGAATCCTGCCAGTTTTCTGCTTTTTAAAGGACGTCCACTGTCTGCTTTTCTAAGGGCTTTAGTCATTGAGAGAGTGAACCTGCAGAAAATATTGGAACAATTTGACCTCAACAGTAAGGTACTAGATTTTCATATGCCTATGCTTGATAAGTGCATATTTTTGTTCCAGGAGTTTTTTTTGTGGCCGTGAACTTCCTGTTATTAAAATGTTCTAGAACAGGCTTAATTTTACGGCAAATTTTCCCTTGAGTATAAAGTCTTAATGAGAAATCGCTCATTTATATTAACTTATTAAAAAGGCCCTATGATATGAGTGATTATTTTTCAGCTATATGGTGTCCATGTATAAATAGACCTATACTCCGATGAAATCACTTAGATAATAGCCTGGGTATAAAGAGTGTCTGGGGACCTACAAAATTAAACTTGCATGGTAGAACCTGAGCCAAGAATTCTACTTCTTTTGGGGATTTATTTTTATAAGATTGGGCCCAATGTATTAATATTATAATATCTTAGAAACTTACAGAAGATTAATTCATTTCAGTTCAAATGATTTCAAAGGTTACATTGGCTTTTACTCAAGAACATTTATATGGTTGATAATCTGTTGAAACTGGCCCCTATGGGTTTTGGTTCAGACTCAGTCTACTTTTAGTTCTCTTTACTAAACTAAATCCCCAGAAGGCCTGGGGAGAGAACCTTTTAGTTCTCTTTACTAAACTAAATCCCCAGAAGGCCTGGGGAGAGCACCTTTCAGGGCAGCTGACTGTGAAGTTCTTTACAAATCCCCCAACTCTACTTTCTACTCATAATTGCCATTTATTCTGAGGAGACTCTCAGAGGTCTGGACTAAATTTGGCTTCTCCTCAGGGCTCCTTCCCATCAGTATTCCCTGTATAGGAAATGACCAATGTTCAAAGTTAAATTTTTGGCTAATTAAATGGGACTTAATCCATTTGTTCAGTGGTCCATGTGCTTGAAAACATCATGGGGCTCGATTCGAGGTGCTGAGTGCCAAGTTACAGGAAATAGATAGTTCACTGCATTTTATGCCTCAATGTGAGAGAGGTGGGAATTGTGAATTTATGAAAAAATAAAATTGGGCAAAAAATGGGAAGATATCGTTGGAATTTGAAAACTACCTCATTTATAATTTTTATTATTTCTGTGGGTAAGTTATTATTCTTTCATTTGGCAAATAATTGAGCATTACTGTGAGTCTAGAATTGTTTTAGGCAATAGGAACAAGCAGTGAACTAAAAGAAGTGTTCCTGCTCTCATGGGCCTCACATTTAGTCAGGGAATAGATAATGAATAAATAATTAAGTAGGCATACATTATGCCAACAGGTGATAAGTTCCAGGAAATGAAATATTGTAAAGCAGCGAAGAGTAACAGCTGGAGGTAGGGTGTGTGCTATTTTAGATTAGACAGCATTTGAGAAGTGACCTGAAGAAAATGAGTGAGTTTATATGAGTATTTGGGTAGGGGAACATCCTAAAAGGAGCAGAAAGTACTTAGACATTCAGGTGAAAAACATCTGCGTGTTGAAAGAACATTGATGCTAGGGTGGGATACAGGGAGAAGAGTGAGCAATGAAACCCAATAGATCGGGATGTGTGTGGTTCATATTGGGACTGATAAGCCATTGTGAGGACTTTGAATTAGATCCAAATAAGGTTAGCAAACCATCAGAGGGTTGTAAGCAAAGAGGTAATATGTCCCATATTTTAAGAGGATCAATCTGCCTGCCATATAGAGACTTCCAGAGAGTAGGGATGGACACAGGGTGCTACAGGTGAGGTGCAAGTGATAACCCCAAGACCACAATTGAAATAGTGAAGTTGTTGTTAATATATACTGTAAGATTGTGGGAGGAACAATTTATGGGGAAGATTGGGAGGCTCAGTTTTATACATTTTAGTGATGACATATTCTTATATAAAGTGAAGATTATCTTACTATGTAAAGTGAAGTTTCATAATTGAATATATGAGTCTAAAGGTTAGGAGAGAGGTTCAGGCTAAAAGAATAAATATGGGCATCCTCAATATTTAGATTATTTAGCATCAAGGGACTGGTTGAAATCATTGAAGAAGCAAGTCAATAAAGGTAAAGGAAGTCTAAAGGCCTGAGTTCTGGGGCATTTAACATTTAGAGATAAGGTAGTTATGAAAGGCTCCATGCAGTAGGGGAAATGAGACAATGCATAAAAGATTTATTGAAACCCTAATATACAAGAGGCACTGTGATAGGTCTGTGATTCAATGATGAATAAAACTATTTCTGCCCTTGAGAATTTCGTAGTTTACTGGTGTTCTAATGGAGTTATTTGTATAGGCAGTTATATAGAATGTGCTCTAGGCACAGGGAAGACACAGCTGCTATCTCTGCCTTGATATCAAAAATACTTTAGAAAAGAAGTGATATTTGAGTGGAAGAGAAACATGAGAGTGGGTTTTCCACGTAGAGCAGGGAGTGAAGGGCATTCTGGGAGCAAGAGACTGCATGTACAAAAATGT
Organism: Plecturocebus donacophilus; assembly: GCA_004027715.1. Classification (NCBI taxonomy): domain Eukaryota; kingdom Metazoa; phylum Chordata; class Mammalia; order Primates; family Pitheciidae; genus Plecturocebus; species Plecturocebus donacophilus. Next base: position 14,250 of record PVKP010020062.1, on the reverse strand, counting down.
CGAATTGGAACACATGAAGTGTTGGTGGAAATGCAAGGAAGCAGCATCACCATAGGATAAAGGGAGAGGTGGACTTGGAGTCACAGTGAACTGGCATCTGTCACCTAGTGGCTGTGAAGTTACCTTAGTTATCTTTCTTCATCTTTTGGTTCCTTATTTATAAATCATAGTAATAATACCCAAAAAGCACAGAAGAGAAAAGAAGTAAAAAGTATTGGGTTTGTGTGTTATGGGCCATCCTTTATGCAGAGTAACTTAATATACAACACCAGTTAATCCTCACAGTTCCACGAAATAGACAGTATTACACCAATTTTACATCACTGATTCTTAGAGAAATGCAAATCGAAACCACTATGAGATACCATTCCACAGCAGTCAAAATGCCAATTATTAAAAAGTCAAGAAACAATGGGTGCTGGCAAGGCTGTGGAGCAATAGGAACACTTTTACACGGTTGGTGGGAGTGTAAAGTAGTTTGACTGTGAAAGACAGTATGGCAATTCCTCAAGGGTCTAGAACCAGAAATAGCATTTGACCTAGTAATCTCATTACTGGGTATATATGCAAAAGAATATAAATTATTCTATTATAAAGATACATACACACGTATTAATTGCAGCACTATTTACAACAGCAAAGTAATGGAACCAACGTAAATGCCCATCAGTGTAGACTGGATAATGAAAACATAGTACATATACACCATGGAACACTAGGCAGCCATAAAAGGAATGAGATTATGTTCTTTTCAGGGACATGGATGAAGCTGGAAGCAATCATCCTCAGCAAACTAACATAGAAACATAAAACCAAACACTGCATGTTCTTACTCATAAGTGGGAGTTGAGCAATGAGAACACATGGACACAGGGAGTGGAACAACACATACCAGGACCAGTTGCAGGGTGAGAGGCGAGGGGAGAGTATTTAGAGGACTAGTCAATAGGTGCCACAAACCACCATGACACACATATACTTACATAACAAACCTGCACATTCTGCACATATATCCTGGAACTAAAAGTAAAATAAAAATAATAATGAAAATATAAAGACACTGTCTAACAGTTTTCAACAGTGCTTGCATGCTTTACACACCCAAATATGAGACATCTAATTTCTGATTTCTATGAGACATCTAATTTATCTACATCCTCTCCAATATTTGGTGTTGTCCATCTTTTTCATTTCATTAGCATAACATTATAGTGGCTGTTTAGGGATAATGCTAGTGATTTTAATTTGCATTTCCTTGGTGACTAATAATGTTGAGCAAATTTTGTGCTTATTTGTTTGTGAAGTGTCTGTTCACTGCTTTGCTCATGAGAGATTAAATGATTTTTATTATTGAGCTGGAAGAGTCAATTATATATCCTGGAATCAAGTACTTCTTTAGACATTTGTGTTGCAAACATTTTCTCCCTGTCTGTGACATGCCTATTTATTTACTTAATGGTGGATTTTGTTGTGCAGAATTACTTAATTTTGACAAAATACAATTGCCAATCTTGAAATTTTTTCTGTTATTTCTGTAGAATCTTTATCACAAATTTGCAAAGAAATGTCCAATATTTTCTTATAGAAGGTTTCTAGTTTTGATTTTATATTTAGCATAATGATTCATTTCAAATTAATAGTAATGTATGGTGTAAGGTAGGGGTCAAACTTCATTTTTTTATTTTGTTTTTATGCAAGGTAGATACTTAACTATACCAGTATCACTTACTGAGGGATTATTCTATTTTTAATAAATCACTTTGGCAAATTTATCGAATTTTTAACTGTTTTTGTGTAGATATATGTCTTAACCCTCTGTTGGGTGTTAATGATCTATTTGTCTGTATTTTCCCTTAAACAACAGTGGTTTCATTACTGTAGCTATAAAGTAAGTATTTAAGTAAAGTTCTGTTAGATCAACTTTGTTCTTATTTTCAAGATCACTTTGTTTCTTTTAGGTCATTTGGATTTTCAGATATTATAGCACCATGTTATCAAATCTATTAAAAGGTCTACTTAAAGAGACTTCATTCTGCAGGTCAAGTGTTGGCAACAACTGCTCAAAGATCAAATTTGATCTCAGAGTTCATAAGTAAAGTTTTATTGAAAAACAACTATGCCCATTTATTACATATTATCTGGTTTTGTGCTAACAAATGGCTGGTTTTGTGCTACGGATAGCTGGTTTTGTACTACACGTCTGGTTTTGTGCTACAGTGGTTTAGGGGAATAGTTGTGACAGAAACCAAATGGCTTATAAAGCCTAAAATATTTATCTTTTACTTTACAGAAAAAAAATATTACTGGAACCTGTTTTAATTTAATTTGGAGAAATACACATCCTAAATGAGTTTTCAAATCCAATACTTTTAAATTTCACTTCTTTAATAGTTTCATAATTTCCAGAGAACTTTTGAATGACATTTGTTGAATGTAACCATATTTGTATGTATATTTAAGTATATATATAATTATACATTTATATGTATAGATATTTTGTTTTACACATGATTTTGTCATATTTTAGTTTCTAATTATTAGTATCTATTATGCAAAGACATAATTAAATTTTATATTTTGATTATGCACCTGCAGTGTTTCTAAATTCACTAATTCAAGTTCTGTTTTGGGGTGTTTTAAGGTTTTCTTCTTTTTAATACACTTCTTAAAGTTTTTAAGTATATAATTAGGATATCTGAAAATAAAGACATTCTTATTTCTTTCTTTCTAATTCATGTATCTTTTTCTTTTTTCTGTCTTCTTGTACTAGTCAGGTCTTCAATAAAATATTGAATTACCCTGGTAAGACTGGAGCACTTTGTCTTCTTCCTTATCCATGGCAGAAAGTGGTCTGTATTTCACTATTAAATATAATGCTTGCTATAGGGTCTTTTGGTTTTCTCTTGTGTTTTATATTTAATTTATAAGGTTGAAAAAATTTATCAGTATTCCTACTTTATTGATTTTTATCATGAATGTTTGGTGAATATTCTCAAATGTCTTTCTGCATTTTTTGTAGCTATCATATAATGTTCCTCCTTTTTATTAAGGGAATAAATTAACTCATTTATATAGAAGGTTTTTTTTTTTCATGTTAAGACAAGTTTGTCTTCTCTGGGTTTAACTCGTTTCTCTTCATGTAGCTTGTGAGAGAGAGAGAGAGAGAGAGAGAGAGAGAGAGAGAGAGAGTGAGAGTGTGTGTGTGTGTGTGTGTGTGTGTGTGTGTGTGTGTATCAGACAGAGAGAGAGACAGAGAGACAGACTTGCTCTGCTATCCATACTGGAGTGCAGTGGTGTGATCATAGCTCACTGCAGCCTCAAATTCCTGGGCTCAAGTGATCCAGTTACCCCAGCCTTCGAGGTCGCTAGGATTACAGGCACACACCACTATGCCGGGCTAATTTTTAATTTTTTTTTTTTTTGTAGAGACAGTGTTTCACTATGTTGCCAAGGTTTATCATGTAGCTTTAGAATGTGTAAATTTAAATCTTTGAATTTAAATATTTTTCCTTTACTATTATTGCATTTAATGCTATAAAACTAAGTACCAATTAACTCATGATACAAATTTCAATAAGTTGTTTTCATCATTCAGTTCCAAATATTTTCTTCATTGTATTAAAATGTTTTTCCTTAACCCATAATCTATTTAGATGAGTATTGCATGATCTTGAAGCATGTGGAATTTTCAGATATATCATAGTTATTAATAATTTAATATTGCTGCTCTTCAAAAACATACTCTGTACAGTTTCTACTGTAACAAAATATTTGACTTATTTTATGTTCTATTATTTATGTCACTGAATGTTTTACTTACATTTGAGAAGAAAGAGTATTCTACAACCAATACATGTGACTTTTATAAATATCAATTAGATCAAATTGGTTGGATTTGTAGTGTTCTTCAAATCTTCTGTATGTATCTCTCTAATTTTTTGGGCTAACTCTTTAATCAGTTACTAAATTGTCATACTAAAGACTCTTCAATTACTAATTTATAACTAGGTTTTCTTTAAAAAAGAATTGTTATCTTTGCTATATATTTAATCTTTCATGCATTTTCCATTACTTTCCCCAGAATCAGTTTTCTGTATGTGAACCCTTCTCTTCAGGCTAAAGAAAAACTTTTAACATTTTTTTAATTTGGCAGGTCTGCTGGGGGTAAATTATTTCAGATTTTCCATGAAATGTCTTCATTTATTGATTCTTCCTCTGGTGTTTCTGTATAAATCTTCATGTCTAATATGTGATCTTTTTTATGGTATCATTTCCATCCAGCATTTTGAAAATCTGCTGAAAAGCATCATCTCTTCTTACTTGTGATTCACCTTTTTTCTAGATTCTTTAAGACATTTATGATGGTTACTTTAAAATCCATTTCTGATAATTTTAACTGCTGGTCATTTCTAGATCTGATACTATTGGCTACTTTTTCTCTTAACAATTATAATATGGTCTTAAAGCTTTATTGAATGTCACATATTATGTGTAAAAAAAATGAAAGTGTTGTAAATAATAGCATTTTCCATAAAAATGCAGTCCTCTTAATAGGTAATTAGTATAGGATTCAGGGATAAAAGGCCACTGCCTGGTTCTCTGTGTAAGTCTCAGACTGCTTGTTAGCTTTCTTTTTGCTTTTTCACATACTATCTGAGACTTTATCAGAACCAATGGTGCCTCACTTGTAGTAAGTTTCTCTAATTACTCCTGTTTCAATTCCAACAACAGATAATCACTTCCTTTGTTAAAATTGTAGCTGTTTTTTTCTTACAAGCATTATATTTGTCCATTCTTACACTATTAAGAACTTCTTGAGACTCAGTAATTAATACAGATAAGAAAGATGTTTAATTGACTCATAGGTCCACATGCCATACAGGAGGCATGATTGGGATGGCCTCAGGAGACTTACAATCATGGCAGAAGGGTTAGGGGGAAGCAAACACATCTTCACATGGCAGCAGGAGAGAGAGTGTGTGAAAGGGGAAGTGCTATACACTTTTAAACAACTAGATCTCATGAGAACTCACTCAGTCACCTCAGTCATGAGAAAAGCAAGGGGGAAATCTGCCCCCATGATCTAGTCACCTTCCACCAGGTCCCTTCCCTGACAGTGGGGATTACAATTCAACACAAGACTTGGGTAGGGACACAGAACCAAACAATATCAAGCATCTAATACTGATTCAAATAGCATCTTTTGGTTGGGGCATTTAGGCCATTTACATTCAACGTTAATATTGTTTTGTGTGAATTTCATCCTCCCATTTTGTTACTGGCTGTTTTTTTCCCCATTAGTTTACTCAATTTCTTCATTGCATGGTTGTTCTTTGCCATTTGATACATTTTGCAGTGGCTGGTATTGGTTGTTCCTTTCCATAATATTCAAGAAGAAAATTATAAGGAGTAAAAAGAGAGGAAAAGAAAAATAATATGAAAGATAGTTCATTATGATAAAGAAGAAGGAAAATTATTTAGAAATAAATAACTGTATTAAAGTCTTTATTGGAGAATGTTGGAAGCAGCATCTTAGCTATAAAAATTAAATCATATATACACCGACCATTGGAAAAAAAGAAACTGAGAAAACAAAATGATTGACATGGAGATAATTAAGCAAATATTAACTTTTAAGATAAAAATTTTCTCAAAGCTATAAGATAAAATAATTGGAATACAAAGAAAATAAATCATAATTTAAGGAAATTGAAATAATTGTATGTAAAGTTTATAAAATACTTTTTATTATTTATAATAAAACCAAACTTTGTTTTAGAAAAAACTTGTAAAACTACAAAAGGAGAAAATAAGAATTATTTTTGTTCTCATTACATCTAATAATTATAACTCTTTTTAGCCAAACATATTTGAAAAATTATAATCATTACAAATACTTTATTTTCAAACATAGTTATTGCTTCTTGTAATTCTAAAATAAATAAGCTCCATGATAAAGACATTATTTTGCTACTATTTAGAACCTAAAACAATAACTTTTATATACTAGATGTTTCCTAAACACTTCTTTTTTTTCCCCTAAACACTTCTGAATGAGTAAATAAATTAATACTGATTCGTTGGTTAAAACATTGTTAGAAATACATGAAAACACAAAAAATAGAAGTCTTCTATAGTCACATTGTAGTGACAACCAATGTCAATTTTTCATATACATCTACTCAGATTTTTATTATATATGTGTATGTATTTAAAATAATATCATGTATACACCAAAATACATATTTTATGTGGTTTCAGTTTTTATTCAGTCTTTTTTTTCTAAGCACAATTTTTCAAAAATTATCAAAGCCAAGGCTGGATTTCAGAAGGGAGAGGTATATCTTGGAACTATGACAATGGCAAGGCCACAAAATTTGAGGAGCCAAACAAAAATGGGCTTATCCACCTTCCTCTAATCTTACACATACATGCTTGAAAAAGACTTCTGGTGTTTTCTTAAGATCAAAACTGATTTTTTTCAAAAGAAAAGTACAAACAGGAGAGTGTTGCAGCAACTATGAATTATGTATTAAATTGGTTATTTTCTTTATAAATATATTACTTTCTATTTATAACACCTGGTAGTATATAATAAATTCATTTTATTAGATAAAAGCTTTACTTTGCACACCTCAAATAATTGTTAAACAATATGATGTAATGCTTTATTTGAAATACATGAAAATTTAATTCAATTTTAAATAATGGATATTTCTTCCAAGAAAGGGACTTTATAAGATTTTCCTTATAAAATGGCTTATGCATTCTACATGATCAGATACTGACCTATTTTAATATTTTCCTAGTGTAATAATCTATGTAGTGATCATAAAATATGTTATACTAAATATTCTTTATTGTAAAGAAATTTTCTTGAGCTCTAGATCCACACAGTACGTAAAGAATCTGACAACACAGTGAACTGACTGAATCTTATCTGAATTATAGTATTATGTTCAAATGCACTGTGCATCTGACAAGTACACTACAAACTGTATTGCAATGTGAACCAGAAGAGATATTAAATCCATGATTTAACTATGTACAATTTATGCTTATAAGATTTATATCTTAACTATCCTTAAATAAAAATAGCCATACTGATAGTAGTAAAAAGTGTTTCCTATTTAAGCATGAATCAGAGAAGACAGTAAAATGAAGCGGAAAATATTTCATCTCTTTCCTCACACTACGTCACCTTGAGAGGTAAGGTCATGATTTTCATGAAGTACCAGAATGTTTTATATGTAGTGTCTCTAGAAATTGAACTGTTAAATCATGTATGGCTAAATTAACTCTAATTAATTCATTCCACAGAACATTAATAAAAAACATCCACATGTATCAACTGGTCTGTATCTCTAAAATAAAACAGAATGAAAAGTGCAATTTGGAAAAGCAACAAGTTTAACTAATATACATAAAACAAGAAGAAAACATACATGGAATAGTATGTATGTTTCTTTTGTAGATAAACATTACAGTAAATATATAAACACCAATTTCAAGACACTATTTATATCTGAGTTTGGTAAGAAGGATTTTACTGTCCATTAAGGGAAAGTCTATAAATCATAAAGATGTAAAATAAGTCCTCTAAGGTAACTCAGGCAGGTCACAGAGAGTTAGTGTACTTGTATTTCAAATTTAAATCTAATCATAGTATATGGTAGTCTGTATTAGTCCTTTGTTAGGAAAGAATGACTTTTTGAGTGATTTTCTGATTATATGTGTTATGTGAAGTTCGGTTTAAAAGGAAACATAGAAGGACAAGAATTTTTTCTCTAAATAAATGAAATAATGTCTGTACCAAGTAAATGGCCTTTGTTAAATTAATGAGAATAACAGACTGTAAAGGTATGTATCCCTCAAGGAACATAATTTAGACCCAGACATTGTTTTGAGAAACAAGAAGAACATACTAGAATATGTTTGTTCCTTATTTTCTATATAACGCGTACATGTACATATGCCTACTGTAGATGCACACATACACATACATATATATATGTGCTGCTTTCTAAAAATCATATAAAATTATTCTACCGAAATATATGAAGGACAGTGATATTCAGTGCGGGATCTGATTGTTTTACGTGTTTATCAATTGAAATGTTGAATGTTTCTTTACATCAGAATATTATAACTTTAAGCCTCTGTTAATTTATTATTCAAAAATGAAAAAAAACCCACTTTAAAAGCTGGTATTCACACATGAATTACTCTATCATTAGTTCATGCATAGACAATTATACTTAAGACTTTCAATACTTACTTGTAGTTACTCTTTTTAAGGAACATTTTTAGTCATCTGACTTTTAGTTTTACATTTATCTATTCCAGTTATCTAAATTATAATAAAAGTGTGTGTGTGTGTGTGTGTGTGTGTGTGTGTGTGTGTGTGTGTGTGTAATGTATTGTCTCTGCTCCACCACCCCTAAAAAATGCAAGATCCATGTTTGTTGGAAGTGTTTTTTTTTTTTTTCCTCTCTCTGTTTATCAATAGGGCTTAAATATAGGGTTGGTAGATAGGGGCCACTTAGAAAACATATGTTGAAAGATTGAAAGAATAAAAAATGAATAGAAATGGCTTATTTTTATTTGCATTATATCTCAAATATACCTTGGTCTCTTTAAAAGATTTAAGATCTATTTTTATATGCAATTATACATGTATCTTTCATATTTCTAGAAAGATATATATTACACAGATGTCAATGAAATATTTGTATGTTATACTAGGAAATGATAAAATTTGACTAAACTTTAATATAATATGTATATTTTTGTCAATCTAAAATATCAGGTGTTAATGAAACACTTTTGATTTTAGAAATTTTTCCTAACATCTATACAGTTACATCACTGAAAATGCATAATGTGGCCCTGTGAAGACATTAAAATGTGATGAGGTAATCCAGCCAATGTGAAAAAGAGTTAATGAATATATAAAACAGGCTTTGATAGTTGATGCTTAAACTCATGAAGTAGAAGTCTTGTCACTTCTATAAAATTTCTGTAGAAAAAAATATCATGAAAATAAACATATATAAAAAAATGCTCAAAAAACAAGCACCTTTGGGCCAGATGGATAATGATGTGAAAGTAATTTAAGACCACATCTTAAGGTTTCAAATTTTACCACCATTAATTTTGTAGGAAATTTTCATTTTTCTTAGTAGTACTAGTCTGTATCTCATTGAAATGTTCTTCTAAAAAATAAATCAGGCAGTGCCCTGTAACATCTATTTGTGTGTTAATGAGTCATATTGAAAGGTGCTGATAAGAGAAAATCTTGGATTGGGTGCTCACGAAACAAAATCAATAGCTCTATGTTATTCTCAAAGCAAACTTGTGCAGAGACAAATAGTATTGCTGACTCAAGAAATCTTTACCTGTCAGAGTTGTCCTCAATTTTCTAAATGTATTTTGTAAATGTATTTTTAGGTTAATAATTGGCTAACATTATTAACAAAATAATTTTAGGTTGCATAGTATACCCTGAAAAGTGTAGTTTTGTTTATAAAATTCCTCCACAAAGCTGTGATGTCATATTCATTAGTTTTATTTATGCCCAGTTTTTTACTATGTATTAGAATGGATTGATCACCACCTAAGATAGTTATAACTGGCTCTAGACAAGATGGTGAGAATGCTTGTGCATAGCTTCCTTTTCTTCCAAGGCTCAGTCTATGAACAGCAATAACCATGAATGAGTATGTTTTCTAGGAATGATGCATTCTAGGATATGACCCATCCCTTTATCATATTACCCACATACACATACTATAAGGTTAGACAAGTAGCAAGGAAGCCTCTTACTAAGACACTGAGTGCATATATACTATTTACATAGTACATTTATAAATATGGTATATATGAATTCTTGTTAGATCTCCAAACATATTTAATTTACCCAACAACACTGTTACTCACATTTTGTAAAACTGAAACTCAGAAAATTTAAACCATCTGTTGAAAAGTCACACTGACAGTAAAGGACAAAACCATTCCACTCTAAGCCTCACAGTGTTAACCAAATGTTACAGTGAAAGTTCTACTTTAACAATTCTAAATTGGCTTGAATGGAAAATAAAATCTAATAGTAGCTTACAGGGAAGATAAATTGTTTTCTTGATACTTTTATGAATAAGAATAATTAAGGAGTTTATATTATCAAAATTAGGGTTTTGTATGAATTAAAATGCCCCTAGGATTCAAGCAAAATGTATAAACCCATAAGAATCAAAGAAAATGGGAGAGCTGATAAAAACCACGCAATTTAAGATGGGAAGCACTATTATTAGTGGAACAACAAGGCTGAATCGAGATCAGAAATAAGAAAATTCAAGAAACAACCAATTTTAAGGAAGAATACTCAAGAGCCTTAGAAGTTTATATAATCAAGTACTTCTGCAAGTGAGGTTCAGGATGGCTGAAACAGGAGAACATTTTGAGATTCTATTTAGGTATAAGTGTGTGAGTGTGTGTGTGTGCACACGCGTGCATGGGAACACACATGTGTGTGAGATGTATGTTTAGAATTGAACACAGTCTGTTTATGAGATGCCAATAATGTCACTCATGACTGGTAAATAGAGGATGATGTCACCGTAAGACAGAATGTATGTTGGTTTACATGAGAATTTTCTGAGAGTTTTCATATTTTACGCAAAGTACCAGTGGTTCAACACAATGCACAGTGTCAGCGGAGAGCAACAAATCAAAGACGTGCTGTACATACATGATGCAAATTCACCCCACATTCCTCCCCTTTGCCACAGGCTTTGTGCTGGAAGTGTCACTGAGTTGTCTTTTCAAATCTTTCCACAACTCAACAGTCCCAACTCTTCTTTACATTCCCTTCTATGGAGGTAGCTTTATAATATTTTAGGTAAAACATACATTTATTATAGTACTTCATTATTTGGTAATTTACAAAGTATTTAACTGTACTTGTAGTTTTCTTTAAAAATTGTTATTGCTGTTAGCATTCTGGTTATTTTCATTGATATTATGTAGGCTTTTCTTAATTTTATTTTTTCTTCATAACTGTATGTCTAATTTTGCATGATCTGAAAAATTATACCAGCATATAAATTACCTTGTATATATAACAAATAACATATCTAAACTATTGTAGGAAGATTTTCAAGATAAACATAAAATTTTAAAAGAGTGATAAATATGTAACAGTATCCATGGTGTGATTCAACTTCTACATGAAGGAAGCAAAATGAAACTATATATAGATTTGCTTTTGTATCACAGAATATACATTTTTAAAAAACTGCCAAGTAGATAAGACAATGGCAGAAACCTATTAATAGTTCTGCATATTTCAATATTTTCTCCTAAAACAAAACAGAACAAGAAATTTAAAAATTCCCTGAAAATATGCATTCAGCTTATGTTGAAAGTAGAGAATGCCCAGATGTAAAAATAACTGAAATAAAGGTTTGGGGGAAAAAAGGAGAGAAGTCACCAAATCTTAGTGCACAATGTCTCTTGCTCCTGCCCTATTGCAAGACTTTATAGTGAAAGGGGCAGTCCATATGAAAGAGGAGAGTGTGGGTAAAGAAAGAGAGAAAGAAAAGAAAAGTTCTAGAGAGAGAGAAGAGAAGAGCTACCAACAGGCCTTAAAGTTATTTTGAAACTAATATCATTATCAGAGCATTAACTATAACGGTGAATAATTTCAAAAGGTGTCCTGGAAAGATCACAGCATTATTTACATAGAAGAAATTTAAAGTTCTCCCTATGTGAAGTGGCAGTCTGAAACACCCAGCATCTGAGAAAGGAAAACAAAAAAACAAAAAAACAAACAAAAAAACCCAGAGGTACCAATTATGGAAGAATAGTGAAATATAACAAACATTTTAAGATCTATTCCTAAATATCTTCCTGAAAAAGGTGAAGACCTAAATCTGCAAATTGAAAAGGCAAACAGAAGAAAATTAATTGGAATAATTAGTACTTTTAAGTGTCCTAGTAAAGAAATTAAATGTGGAGACAGAGATTAAAAAATATTCCAAGCTTTTCAGTTAAAATGATCAAATAATTTACAAGGCAAAAATAATTAGATTGATATTCAATTTTTTAAAAGTAACATTCAAAGCAATCCCATAATGTACCAGGATTTTCAAAAAATTAGTAAAATAAAGTGTGAACCAAGTATTTTATATCTAGTTAAGCATTCCTTAAATAGAAAGATTATAGAAAAAGTTTAAGCACGCATGAATTTAGGGAATTCTCTACTAATGAGACCTTTTAGAGAAACTAGAACAAGCTCCATCTTAACAAGAGATGCTTGGGGAAAACTTGGCTAGGGAAATAATAGTGAGCATTTTAATGTGCACAATTTAAATTTAATGCTAAAACAGATGTAAGGATGATGGTGGGCTACGAATGCACAAGTTCCTTCTGTTGTGATAAAGTACAATTTTTTAATGGAAGGAGAAAGGAAATATAAAGAAGAAATCTGAATACACATATTGATTGTTATACAGACAATGGGAGATAAAGCAAACCGTTGAAAACTGACAAACCAGTTAGTAAAAAATAAGCATGACATTGGGCACTAAAGACATTAAAAGGGCATACATCTAAAGGTAATAACTAGAACAAAGTTCAATCCTTCAAAAATACAAAAAAGAAAATTTGATCTTATTATATGGGAAAAATAACATAAAATTGTAACATAAAACATATAATTGTAAAGCATTATAACAGAAATGAGATCAAACATATCAGTCATGTCAATAAATGTTAATAGCCTTAGTTCACGTATTAAGAAATATTTTCAATTTGCTCACAAACGGAGACTTAGCTATATGAATATATTGTATTCTAGAGGCAAATCTTTAAAAATTGCCTTACAAATGGTGAAATATTAAGGAATGGACAAAGATATATGAGGCAAATAAAAACAAGATAGAAAAGATAATTATTTTATCAGACCTAGTATAATTGAAGCCCACAAGCTTTAAAAGTAAAAGGAGACATTTTAGAGCTAAAAGTTCAATTGACACAAAGATGTTAATAAACCACAATAATAGAGTTAAAGGAGAAAATAACCCAAGGAAACAATCATCTTTTGACCATCTAAATAGGCATACAAAATTGCTGTAATTTAATTATTTAAGGCTTTTTCCCATAGGGATATGGTGCAATAATTGTGAGAAGTTGCATATTTGAGGATTGAGCAAATAAATACTTATATTTTAATGATGAAAGTAAAAGTTATTAGCAGTGAAGAATGTAGTTGCACATAAATAAAAGGCCCTGTTATTGATTTGCCAATGGCCAGTACCAGGAAGAACTTACTATTTTCTATGTCAATGACACTGTAGGGAAAAAGAGCACAATTATTTTCTTGATGTTGGTTTCTAAATACAGGCTCAAGTAAGAGAAAACAACGCTACTCACCAAAATAGTTGACTCCAACACTGGGGCAAGGAAAGTGCAAGTCTGAAACATCATCTTCTGCAAGAAAGTAGAGAGGGATCAAAATAAATAGCGGACAGTTCCGAGAAACAAAACATTTTTGTGAGATGCATATAAGTTTGTACTTGTATATATTTATAAAAGGGAATGCTAGGTCAGAGAAAATAAGTATATTCAGTTTTGATAGGTACAAGTAAATAATTTTCTAAAGAGGTTTTACCCATTTACTATCCTGCCATCAGTGTATGAATTCTAATTGCCCTGTATTCTATGCAAACCTCACACTTTTCTGCCTTTCTATATTACCTATTCTGATTTTTAAAGAAGTCAGTAAATTGAAATAGATTATCCCAAAGAATGATTGTTAGTTGGCAGCTGACCTCAGCACAATTGTACTCTGCAAGTCAGAAGATAGTAGAAAATGTATCTTTAAAAAGTTCTTCTAGCTTCTGTTCCAGATTTCTTATAACCAATGATTTTATCAAAGCATTGTCAGATCATGTAACTTCTAACTTCAAAACTGTCCAATAGTTTTCTATCTTATTCTAAATAAAGCAAACAACCCACCCTACAAATTCTGAATATAGTAAAATGAGACCATAATGAATTTGTGCCCTCTTATATTTCCAACCTTCTTTCCACCTCCTTGTATGGTCCCAGTCACCTAGACCTTCTCTCTGTTCCTTGACCACACACTGAACATTCTCCTATCTCATGTTCTTTGCAGTCTGTTTCTTCGCATGAAAAACATTTTCCCCAGATGTTCACGTGGCTTCCTCATCAGGTCTTCTCTAAAACATA
>PVKP010020061.1:0-41354 GCA_004027715.1 Plecturocebus donacophilus | reverse complement strand
AAAAAAAAAAAAAAAAAAAAAAAAAAGAATCGTAAAGTTTCTGAATTATACTTTCTGGATTAAAAAACAAACAACCTCCCCCCCCGCCCCAACAAAAAACAAACAAAAAAACAAGCTATAGTGTTCTTATTCCATTCATGTGGTCTTGGATATGCAAACATTTTCTTAATACTCATTTTTACTATTCTTAAATATAAATAATACCAACTTAAGAATTAGATTAAATTACTATTCAGGCAACTGAAATAATGAAGCCTAGTCCAACCAATGTGTGTGTGTCTGTATATATATACATATATATTTTTTAAAGCCCATAGTTAAGATTGGAATTTAAGTCTCTATATAATTCTAAATCCTACGTGCAGTTTAAAGCCAGGAAATACGTGTTTAAAGTCAAAATTTCATTCCCCTATCTGTCCTGCTGTGGTTATACCAGGCAAATAATAGTTACAGTAATTTTAGAATTCTTTGCTATACCCTCAGGTATAATTAAGTGACTTAAAGGTTGAATTTCTGCCTAAATTCACTATTTGTTTTCTCAAATTATACACCTAGCACTGATCTTACTACACTACCACTATGTCTCAATTTTGGCACACTCTTTGTCATCACTGCTGACTTTCTTCTCATGAAGCCATATAAAAGTTATTGGGAAGACGTAAATCCCAATCACATTTTTAATCTACTAGTTTCTTCAACTAAATAGGAATGCCATCTAAATTTAAACAGGCATCTGGAAGCTGGATTAAGTATGATGACTTTAACATATGTAAGTTGTAAAATTGCCCTCAAGGCAATGGTACAGAAATGCCTTCACATATTGTTTATTAGGCATCTTTGGAATTATCAATCACATGTAAAATAACCCTGGGAAGTCAAACAAATCCTTACAAAGGACACAGTTAACAATTTATCCAGTTTTAGAGTACCACATATGTAAAACGGGTCATACTCTGCATGGTGCAATAATTATTTTCATCTTAACTACTCTTAAGATCTCTAATAATTTTTAAAAGTGAAAATAAGCTTTATTCCAAATTATGAAGACTTAAAACTACTTATAGTGAGCATTATAATAATTTACACACATAACCATTACCGATTCTCTTGTCTAACTGCTTCCCATGAGATTATAAACTCCCTGAGGACAGAAGTTATGTCTTGTCTTTCTATCCCTACGGTCCAATGCAATATCTACTACATAGGAGGTGCTAAAAAATCTTGGTGAATATTTATTTGATAAATTAATGTATGAGAGTATAATGGTATCCCTGAGTCAGAAAGTTTTGTGCTGACCTTTTCATACCATCTACAAGTATAACAACATTAGGTAAGATATACGTTCTTTAGACTTCAGTTTCCCCACTTACAAAATGGTCATTCTAATGTCTGTCACCTCAACCCCAGAGAATCAGATGCAAATAGAATAAAATGATTCAATATATTTGAAGGTATGCTAAAAACTATATATACTATTATTATTTTAGTTCCATGATTTCTATGAGAAGTATACAGTCATGTGTCGCTTAACGATGGAGATACATTCAGAGAAATGCATCATTAGGTGACTTCGTTGTGCAACTATAACAGAGTGTATTTACACAATGCACTCTGGTATAACCAGATGGTATAATCCATCACACACCTAGGATATATGGTATAGCCTATGGCTCCTAGGCTATGACACTGTACTGCATGTTCCTGTACTCAACACTGTAGGCAACTGCAAAACAATGGTAAATATTTATGTATCTAAACATAGAAAAGGTACGATAAAAATACGGTAATATCACCTTATGGGACCACTGTCATTTATGTGGTGGTCGTTGACTAAAACATTGTTATGGGATGTGTGACCGCATTTCACTCTAGCTGAACAGAAAAATATATGTCATTATAAAAATGATAATATTGAATTATCTGGAGAATCTGAAGACCTTTCTATGTAAGACAACTTACGCTTTTTTCTTCACAAAGTAGCTAAATAAGGAGAATTTTGTCACATACTTTTAGCTTTAATGGGACTGCCTTTACCCATTGCCACATGATCCTCCCACATTATCATCACCATCTTCTTCAACATCATCGTACATAACATCAGGGTCTTGCTCTGTCACCCAGGCTAGAGTACAGTGGCACAATCATAGCTCACTGTTCCCTCTGACTCCTGGGTTCAAGAGATCCTCTCACCTCAGACACCCAAGTAGCGAGGACTACTGGTGCGTGTCACCACATCTGGCTAATTTTTTAAAAAATGTGTAAAGACAGGGTCTCTTTATGTTGTCCAGGCTGATCTTAAACTCTGATCTTGAATACCTTGATACAAGTGATCCTCATTCTCGGGATTATAGGTCTGAGCCACCATGCCTGGCCCTTCTGATATTTTCTTCATAAAGGGATAAAAAGTTGTAGTCTAGGTGGAACCCAAAACTAAATTTTTGCTCAATGTTTGTTGATTTTTCTCAAGCTAGATTTATGCTGAGAATAAAATGACTGAAACCTTAAATAACTGGCTAATTTCAGTACCTTTAAATTTTAAATAATAAAACCTAATGATTTTTAACAATAGGTCACATACATGGATTGCCTCATTTTATTATGTTCGTTTGTTTCTTTATCATTATTATTATTATACTTTAGAGAAGAGGTCGCCCAGGCTGGAGTGCAGTGGTGTGATCATAGCTCACTCCAGGAACCTTGAACTCCTGGCTCAAGTGATCCTTCTGCCTCTGCCACCTTCTAAAGTGCTGGAATTACAGATGTGAGCCACTGCACCTGGCCAGATCATTGCCTTTTAAAAACAGATTTGTAAATTAT
The DNA here is from genome assembly GCA_004027715.1 of Plecturocebus donacophilus. Classification (NCBI taxonomy): domain Eukaryota; kingdom Metazoa; phylum Chordata; class Mammalia; order Primates; family Pitheciidae; genus Plecturocebus; species Plecturocebus donacophilus. Next base: position 38,537 of record PVKP010020061.1, on the reverse strand, counting down.
GCCCAGTTTTAAATCTAAGAACAAAATCATTTCCAGTGATGTCTGCATACCAATTGCTGTTTCACTTAGACAATATAACAGCAATTGCTTTGGACAATCAGATGTGTTATTTGGTTTTAAGTTTGGGAACCAATTTTAAACAAAACTTCCTATATACCTGTTCAAGGAGAGTTCCCAGAAGGGTGTAGGTTTCAAGTTTCCTCTGGTTTGCAGTTACTATCAACAAAGCTTCAGCCGGTTTCACTCAGCCACCCACACCATATGCAGCCAAAGTCAAACTCTGAATAGAGTTGCTTTCACAAGGTCTTATTTTTGCTGTTAATGTCTATTTTTCTTTTATTTCTTTTTTTTTGAGACAGAGTCTCACTCTTATTGCTCAGGCTTGAGTGCAATGGTGAGATCTCGGCTCACGGCAACCTCTGTCTCCCGTGTTCAAGTGGTTCTCCTGCCTCAGCCTCCAGAGTAGCTGGGATTACAGGTGCCTGCCACCGCACCCAGGTAATTTTTGTATTTTTAGTAGGGACAGGGTTTCACCATGTTGGCCAGACTGGTCTTGAACTCCTTACCTCAGGTGATCCACCCACCTCAGCCTCCCAATGTATGTCTATTTTTCTTTAAAAAAAAAAAAAAAGACATTTATGTCAAATCATCAATATGTATTTCTATTATGGGAATTTTAAAAAGAACAAGTTGTGAATGAAAATATCAAGGAACAGAAGTATTGAAGTATTGCCAAGTTTGCAATGAATTTATAATGAAGCTATTAGTGGAATGGTGATCCTAAGGCCTGGGGTGCCCGTGGAACACAGAATGTAAAATGCCTGGTGGGCTCTGTCTCACTTCCCACTCAGGGCCTTGGGAACACAACCTAGAAGGTAGCTCCCCATGTGTTTATCACCTCCAGAGTCACCTATGTGTCTCCAGCACCCAGCACCATGCCTCGTGAGCTCTTCTAAATGTGTCTTGCTTATGTGGCAGTGAAATACATCACACCAGCTGTTTTTGTTTAGAGTTGTCCACTCTCCCCTACTTCCTTTACGGATCTCACAGATTTCTTACTGTTCTCTTCTGCACACAATCTCAGACTGCAGAAGAACCACTGTAATAGAGGGATCCAAGTGGTGGGATGTCAACTTTTGGAGTTTCATTTCTTGCTGCAGTGCTTAATACAAGTGGAGATGGAGTTACTGGTTCTCATTCTTAAATCAGTTAGCGTGACTTACGCCTCACCCCAATCCTGTTGTTCTTCTAAGCCTGCTTATAAGACCAGTCACTACTTTCCAAAGGATTACATATACCTTAGCTGTCAAATCACATTTCACTCATGCCTGCATCCTCGTATATGAAAATCAGGGTATTTTATGCAGGTGTCTTTTAGATTATAGTCCCCAGAATCAACTCCAACAGGGAACTAAGAAACCCTCAACCCCATCATGAATCACAAAATATTCAATTGTTTCTTAATACTCAAATTCTCAAATTTAGTCTCTAAGCATACATTTTTGAGAACACACACAGTAAAAGTAATTAGTAAAACCTAAGACTAGTGGAGGCCATCGACTGTTAGTGATAAAGCTGAATCAAGAGTCTAGAGTTCCAGTCACAGCTCAAACAACTACAAAGAACCAGCAGCAGCTTCCCTATCTACAAAGCAGAAGTACCACTGAGCAACATGGAGCTCCTCTGTCCTCAACATAACACTACATAAGTAAAGCTAGCCATAAAATTTTTCTATTAATAGCACAGCACTGTCCAAAAAAAAAAAAATTGTGATGACAGAAATATCCATATTATGTGTTGTCCAGTAAGGCAGCCACTATCCACATGTGGCTCTTGAGCACTTGAATGTGGCTAGTATGACTAAGAAACTAAATTTTTAACTTAATTAATTTGCATTTAAATAGCCAATATAGTGTGCTGGAACAGTACAGCAGTCTAAGTAATTGCGATAAAAAATTTAAGGTACTATAATGTAAGGACAAATCCAAATTTCCAATCTGCAGGCTGTACTTCCACATCAGAAAGTCCAATACGAAAGACTGGAAGTTTGGTGGAAACAACTGAGATTCACGTTTCTTAAAGCAAAAGTGAAAATCAGACATTTCCCACTCTTCCGTTAAGATAGAGTTTAATGAAAACCATTTGGTGGTGAAAGTTACAATCCTGGGACACATCACCAGTTTGGAGGAATGGAATGGGAGGCCAGTGAGTGAAAGCAAGACACTTCCCCCCACCTATGGGAACTACAGTTTAAGGACCACTCTGAGACTTTCCCATCTTCAGTGGTCTCTGTGATATTTTAATAAAAGTGACACTGAATCTAGCCCTGGCCCCCAGACCCTACAGCTACCGCGATGTTGATGCCTAAGAAGAACCGGATTGCCATTTATGAACTCCTTTTTAAGGAGGGAGTTGTGGTGGCCAAGAAGGGTGTCCCCATGCCTAAGCACCCGGAGCTGGCATACAAGAATGTGCCCAACCTTCATGTCATAAAGGCCACGCAGTCTCTCAAGTCCCGAGGCTACGTGAAGGAACAGTTTGCCTGGAGACATTTCTACTGGTACCCTACCAATGACAGTATCCAGTATCTCTGTGATTACCTTCATCTGCCCCCAGAGATTGTGACTGCCACCATACGCTGCAGCCATGCAGAGACCGGCAGGAGCGTGAGTGACCTACAGACTCACAAGAGGAGAAGCTGACAGAGATACCTACAGACAGAGCGCTGTGCCCCCTGGTACACAAGAAAGCTGAGGCTGGGGCTGGGTGAAAAACCGAATTCCAGTTAGAGGTGGATTTCGTTGTGGACATGGTCAGCCACCTCAGTAAAATTGTAGAGGATTATTTTGCATTGAGTAAACTTATAGCCAAAAAGAACTTTAAAAAAAAAGTGATACTGAATCACCTAATGGGAACACTATTCTTGGTTTACTGACTGCAGGAACAGAAAAATGGGCTGGACCAACCGGCTTTGGAAAAACCTTTACTAGATGGCCTTGGACAAGGCCATAGGAGAGCACAGTCCTGTCTGGAATGGCCAAGCAGGGAGACAGAGCCTGGTGCGGGTGTCCTCCTAGCTGGTGCCACAATATCCTAACTGCAGGCAGAGCTGCTGAGAAAACACTGCAAGCAGAAGACTCCGCCTTTCTTCGTCTTGTTTGTTACTACCTCGTCTACTCCACTGTCTTCCCTCTCCTGGATACCACAATAGCTTCCTAGTTGGTATCTGTTTCCACTCTTAACTCCCTACAGTTTATCCTCCATACAGATGCCAGAGTGACCTTTTAAAATCAGATAAGCTCACTCCTCTGCTTAAGATCTTCCAGTGGCTCCTACTCAAGACAAAATTCAAACTCCCCACCATGGCCTACAGGGTCCTGTTCACCTTCTTTGCTTCTCTTCCCACTGTCCCCTTGCTCATTCCGTTCCAGCTACTCTGACCTCTTTAATTTGTTCTTCAGACAAATCAAGCTTCTTCCCCACTCAGGCACTGAGTTGAAGGGTTTTACGCTATCTCATTTTGTGTTCACAATCATCTTGAGGTTTAAAGGAGGTAAATCCTGGACACACAGCTACAGTGATGAAGCTGGAATTTGAATTCAGGGAAGTGACTGCTGAACTCACAGGCTTTCCCTTCACAGGACATCCAGATGTAGCGTCTGTTTAACTTTCCCAATCCTACGCAGGAAATCATGCCTCTCCTGAGGCAAATCCTTCCTTTATCAAGGTAAATTTTCACTGGACATGCCCCTCAACCCCAGTCAAAGTTGAATGTCACACCAACACTGTCCACAATACTCAGAACACATGGCTAACCATGAATTTCTACTTGGGCACATGATGCCTCTAAGCCATTGATTTTCTCGGGTTGTTTAAAACTTATATTTAATTACATTTATAACTCAATTACAGTATGAAAATCAAGTTGCTTTTATTTTTGTTTCAGAGCCTTATTTCACATTTATGTTAATAGCATTTCAAACCTATTTTCTATGACTTCTCTCCTGGCCACACATGCTACAGTAACATAATGAAATCTGTACCAGTTTGTAACATGGTTGGTATTTTACAAGAGGCCATCAAGGCATATAAGAGCTGAGTTTCATATTATGGAGAGGGACTGCTCATGTCTGCCTGCAAAATGACCTCAGTGAGAATACCTTATTGCAAAATACATTTTACTTTACATAAAGTTGGGCTTACCAACTGCCTGATCAAGTCAATTTCTATAATTGTTTCAGGCCTCAGCTTCCCTATCTATCAAATGGGGATGATAACAGATACTTTCTCATAGAGTTGTTTTGAGGATTCTGGGAGATTATACTTGTTATCTACTCAGCACAGTAAATGCCTGGCACACAGTAAGTGCTAGTTGACACAGTCAGTGGGAGCTACTTTTTAAAAATTCATAAATCCTCCAGTGGTACAATCTGACTGAATGAAGCTCTCAGTGAACCAATGTATTCAATTACTAAACAACTTCCAACAATGAAAAAGTGAAGAAGATAACAGTCAATCCTATGCTGACTAGAAAGATGACTCACTCTAGCTGACTCTAAATCAGTTTTTAAAAAAAATGGCTGTCTTTAAACTCGGTCTCTTATCTTGACTCAGCATAATCTATGTCATTACTAACCAGCATGGACATTTTATTGACCCATGGTTACTATTTAGATTCCTTCCCCTCATTAATTCTCTATTCTTAGACTGCCTTTAGAGGTGGTTTCAACCCAGGAACATTAAGTGGGCTTTTTTTCTCCTTGTTCCTTTCCCAATGTGCATAGAGTAGTCAAAGCACTATCTTTGATCTTCTGTTTCCCACCGGGAATTTATGAAGGCACAAGCAACAGAAAGGTTCTAAAAGTCGTCACAATAGGCCTTCAACTGAAAGCAGCCTTAATTATGAATCTATAAACCTCAACTGAGTCACATTGGGTTTTCAGAAACACATCTGTTTTAAGAATTTATTCCTTCAAGCATTATCTTGTGCGTTTGTAATCATTAATGCAGGACACAACTAGATCTATTAATAAAAATCTACCAAATAGTTGGGGTAAATTCAACATTTCACTATTTTAGGTATTTGCCTCGTACACAAATCCTACCACTAGAGGAAAACGGCAGCAGCCTTCCACTGTTTCCAACACACACTTCCAGGAGAATACCTTTTTAAAAAATGCTTACTGTGATTTTCCAAGTACATTTGCTATTTGGAGGGTACACTCCAGGGAAACCTTCACTGCCAATAAATCCAGACTCTCCAGTAAGAATGCCGCCACATGTGAAAACAGGTCTGGGAAGATAAAGAAGAAAAGATATGTAATTTGAAAAATGGTCTAACAATCTGATGTTACCTTCAGAAAGGTGTAGCATATTAACATAAATAAAAGTTAATGTAGATTAATCAATGTTTGCACCATATAAGGGATCCGAAAGCTTGCTAGCTCTTAGAATATTTAAATTATAGCCTGACAGAGCATTCAGTCCAGCTGCCATATGTCGCCATCATAACACAAGATTTTATATCTATAATCAAGTCCTTGGTATTGTGGCAATGTCTTGTAGGAAAATAGTAAATACATCCATTTAACTGGGTGGAGTGGGAGGGAAGGTAAGAATCAGCCTGAATGAGGAGCATGGTTTTAAAGAAAGAAAGGCAAGCAATTGGTTAATATAAAAAAGTTTGACGTTCCCATATTTGGAGAGATGCCCAGTTCTCCTCCCCCTTTCTGAAAATCACTGGCCATCAAAAGGGAGGCTGATGTTGATGGAGTTTGAAGAGGTGATGCCAAAGTTGACCATCGGGTGGGTCCCACAGCCCAGCTCCTGGGGCCATCCAGAGGTTGGCGAAGAGTTAACTTTCCGGAGCGGCTCCGCAGGCGCCGTGCCGCTAGGGTTGTTCCCTAGTTTACGTCTCCGGGAAAGCCTCTCGGGGAAGAAAAAAAAAAAAAACCCGAGGGGTAAACCAGAGTCCACATATTCGGGCCCCAGCGCTTCCCTCCGCCCCCACAGACCTGAGGAGAGAGGAGACACAAGTCAGTTAAGCCCCGCCACGTGGTGGCCAAAGCAGCTGCAGAGCCATCCGTCAGGCCGGGCTGGCAACCCAGGAGGGAGCCCCGCGAGCAGAGATGGGTCCCGAGGTCCCGGGCTCAGCCCACGCGGGGATGGCGAACGCCTGCACCGCGCGGGAAGCGCAGGGTCTCGCGCTGGGTCACCCAGGGCGCCGAAGCGGGCTAAGTAAAGCAGCTGGCGAGGTCGCAGGGGTGGAGGAAGGGAGGGGAGAGAGAGGGAGCCCGGGCGGGGGTCGCGTTACCTCTCAGGAGACTGCTGCCGCGAGAGCTGGGTGGCGGCGGCCAGAAGCAGGCAGAGCGGCGCCCAGGCGTTCGCGCCCCTCATGGCAGCGGAGACGCTCGAGGTTCGCACCCCACGGCGCGCGCCGGCACACACGCCCCTCCGCGCCCGCCGCGCTCACACCGCCGCTCACACCGGCAGCAGCGCGGGCTCACACCGGCGCTCAGTGGCCCGCGCGCTCCCTCTCACGAGCGCACCGCCGCGGGGCGGCCCAGGTAGCCGGGGGGTGCGCGGCCGGCGGGGCGGGGGCTGTTTTAAAGGCGATCACGGTGCGGTCTGACTCGACGCTCAATTTCCCCTGAGGAGCTGCTCTGGCAGCCACAGGCCAGTGCTGAATATCCCGTTTGTTCTCCGGCGGCGGGAGGGGCGGCTCCGAGGCCAGAGCCGCCCCCTCTCTTGGGACGGGCGGGCGTCTCCTCCCGGCACCCGTGGACCCACGGGTCGTCTCGCGTCCCGCCCTCAGTGACCCCGGAGAGAGGAGGAACCCCTTGCGGAGTGGCACCACGGCGGCCCGTGCCCCGACGCCCACAGACGATTCTCAGGGAGGGCTTCTGGGTTTCTTTGGGGAATGTTTTTCCCAGTGGCTTTTAAATAAAAAGTAATCGCGCGTGCCGGCTACAGGAAAGCCTGGGGGTCCTCCTTTGTCTCCTTCAAAACCCAGATCCAAGGAAAGAAAGAGAAAGGAGAAGAGGGATTCTATCACATTTTAACTCCTGTGCTGCTTCTCTTCTCTCTCTCTCCAGATTCTTTTGTATTTTTGCTGCTGTGACGGTGACAGGGGACATTGTCTCTGTGCCAGGATTTAAACATGGGTTCTCAGGTGAGCGACTTCTGTGTGAATGTCATTAAATGTCAAATAATGAGGACCGAACCAAATCAGCAAATCACCATCCCATGTCATGTTCTGAAAATGGTGTTTCTCTGTTCTTAGACCTTTCCAGCAACTTCTTTCTGTAGCGGGGTTAAAATTTACGGAGAATTTGTTTTTCTTAGAAGAACAATTCTAGCCTTGTGGAATTAACGATCTCTTTTACTTAATTACAGAAATATAATCTTAAACATTTATTTTGTTAAGGGCTTCCTAATAACCAGGGATTAATAAAAGAATAACAAGAACAGAGTAGATTCATTGAGATTTCCAGTAATCACCAGCCATGGGAGATACAACTTAACTTTGATGCCTCCTTTGTGTTGTTCCTTCTAAATTCCTCTCACCTTTCTAAGCAAGAAAATTAAGTATTAAAAGTATACTTATCAAGACTTCATTTTTAATAATGAGCTGTTAAGAACCTAAATGCTGCTGGCAAGGAAGTAAGTACAACTGGCTATAGGAAATATTCTGACTTTTCATAGTGAGGGCACCCTGAAGCCTGTACTAGAAACCAGAATATACCGACAGGACTTAGATTACCTTAACATTTTTTGAAAATGTGAAGGCAAAAACATCAAACTACAACTTTCAAAAATTCTCTAAAGGCACCACACCCTGTATGACATTAAAAAAAGGATGACAGAATTTGGCAAACTGCTTTATATCCTGAAACACCCTCAACCCAATAAAAATGTCTTTAAAACAGCGAAGAGGAGAATAAATGGTTGTTTATTTTGCACACATTTCAAGACTATGCTATCTAATAGCATAAGTGTTTTTAGATGATTGTTTATTTGAAAGTAATAATTTTAAATTATAAAGTGAAAATATTGCTCAATTCACTTTCTGGTAATGATTTGTAGTCCCTGTAAGCCAGAAAATACTTCATTCAGAACTAAGCTAAGTTTTCAAAATTTAAAATACAAAGTATTAAAAGTGCCTAAATAGGAAGCTATTTGGACTAAAATACACAACCATTTCTTAATTTGTAGATTGATGACTGTGTTCATATGCTCACTAAAGAGGAGTTTAACACCAATCATTCAGTTGTTGTTGACACTCATAAGAAAGACACTGATTTTACCATGTGATTTTAGAATTTACTAAGACCATATTATTTGCTCTTAAAAACACATATTTGACTTGGAACTACAGTTCTGACCAAAATTGTAAACCTTAAATGTCCTGAAAAGTTGATGTGTTAAAATTGAGAGAGACTTTTAGTTTGTTCTCACGCCACTGTGAAGAAATATCTGAGACTGGGTAATTTATTTAAAAAAAGAAATTTAATTGACTCACAGTTCCACATGGCTGGGGAGTCCTCAGGAAACTTACAATCATGGCAGAAGGCACCTCCTCACAGGGTGACAGTAGAAGTGGGGAAGTCCCCTTAAGAACCATCAGATCTCATGAAAACTCACTCACCATCAGGAGAACGGCATGGGGGAAACCGTTCCCATGATTCAATTACCTCCACCTGGTCCCACCTTTGACACCTGGGGATTATTACAATTCAAGGTGAGATTTGGGTGGGGACACAGAGCCAAACCATATCAAGACTCAAGTGTACTTTGAAGGTATGTGTGAGGTCCATCTCTCTGAGACCAGTTTCTAGACTTTTGTGATACAGAATTAGTATAATGGGACAGGGAGCTACAGAAACCCAGATAGTAGAAAAGTGGAGAGAGAGAAGAGAAAGAACAAAAGTCCTGCTGGTAGATTCTTTAAAAAAAAAAAAGTAGAGTGGTGGGTGAACTGATATTTATTATTCAGTCTCTGTAGATACCAGATTGCACAGAGAATCAACAACATGAGAATATGAAAATATTCACCAATGAACTGACCACTTATGAAATTAGGCCCCACTCAAACATTCTTTGCTACATAATACTAGCATCTAGCTGGGCCCAATATGTCAAAATCATTGTCAGTTAATCTCTGGTTCATACATCAACCTTGTAAATGTCTGAAAATGCAATGTAAATCCAGTGCACATTCATTCCATGGTGCAATACTCATCTTGTAAAAAAATCCAGAATTTTCATAAGTTAGTTTACACTGGGCATAATGACTCAGGCCTGTAATCCCAGCACTTTGGGAGGCCAAGGCGGGAGGGTCACTTAATCCCAAGAGTTCAAGACCAGTCTGGCCAACATGGTGAAACCTCATCTCTACTAAAAATACAAAAATTAGTGTGACGTAGTGGTGGGCACCTGTAAACCCAGCTACCTGGGAGGCTGAGGCATGAGAATTGCTTGAACCCAGAAGGCGGAGGTTGCAGTGAGCCGAGATTGTGTCTCTGCACTCCAGCCTGGGAGACAGAGCGAGATTCCGTCTCAAAAAAAAAAGTTCAGTGTTTTTTGATGCCTGCAAGCATGCATTAGGAAAAAAAGTAGACCTTCCCCTTTCCCCCGCCCCACCCCAATATCCTTCTCTGCCAAGAATAAAATGTTAGAGAGGAATTGTACCTGTCAGGCTTCTTAGCTACAAACAACTGAATCCACTCAGAATGAGTCCCCTCTTCTGGTTCAAGCCGTAAAAGCAGAAAGTTCACATTACCATCAAGAGAATCATAGAAACAGTCTCCAAGCTAATTTTCCTGGAATGAGAGCCAAAATCTCGCCTCAGAAATGGCCAGTGAGAAATCTGTTGCTATTATTGCCACCAAGACTAAGCACTACATGCAAGTACTTGAACTTAATGTAGTCGCCACTGTTGTGAGCACTTTGGATACATTTCTGCCTTGGGAAATTCAGCCTTGCCACACTCCTGGCTTAAACACCAGACACTCTGTTGTCTCCCACAGAATAAGAGCTCATCACAGAACCCGTTCGCTCACGGAGATCTCTTGATCAAACTCTCATGCAAGCCTATATGATTGGTACTGTCCACGTCACGTGACTTGCAGTGTCTCAGCTGCAAGGGAGGCTGGAAATTCAACACTATTAGGACATGAGGTTACATAATGAAATGTCTCCAAATATTAAAAGGCCACTAAAACAAAATGGGCAGGCACAAGTATCACTAATGTCCGTGATAAGGATCTACAAAGTTCAATTAGCTTGTCTCCCTGCATTCCTTTGCTGAGGACAGCAGCCCCAAGGAGGTCTTGATGGATGAAGTTACAGAGTTAATAGGATGTATTGAATGAAACCAGTCCACTCACCTGTCCACATTGGACTGGGTCAGGCATGTTGTTTGAGTCAAAGGCAACTACATGAAAGCTGGCCAAGCTGAACACAAGGGAATCAGCTGCTTCTTGTTGGTGTGGAATGAAACTTTGTCCAGTGGAGTCCCTCCATAATGAATCATCATTATCATCATCATCTCTGACTTTTACTGAGCATTTATTATATGCCTGGAACTGTGCTAAGTGCTTTGCAAACAACATTTTGTATAATTCTCTTAACAAACTTACGGGGTAAGAACGAGTATCACCATTTTACAGGTGAAGATTTTGAGATTTATAGAGATTAATCACTAATCCAAAATCTTTTTTTTTTTTTTTTTTTGAGACAGGATCTTGCTCTATCGCCCAGGCTGGAGTACACTGGTGTGATCATGGCTCACTGCAGCTGGGACCTCTTGGGCTCAAGCAATCCTCCCATCTCAGCCTCCTGAGTAGCTGGGGCTATAAGCATGTGCCATCACACCAGGCTAATTATTATTATTATTTTTTTTTTTCGAGAGGGAGTCTTACTCTGTCACCCAGGCTGGAGTGCAATGATGTGATCTCAGCTCACTGCAACCTACACCTCCCAGGTTCAAGCGATTCTTCTGCCTCAGCCTCCTGAGTAGCTGGGATTACAGGCGCCTACCACCACACCCAGCTAATTTTTATATTTTCAGTAGAGATGGAGTTTCACCATGTTGGCTAGGCAGGTCTTGAACTCCTGACCTCAAGTGATCCACCTGCCTTGGCCTCAAAGTGCTGGAATTACAGATGTGAGCCATGGTGCCCAGCCCAGGCTAATTTTTTTTTTTTTTTTAATTTTTGTAGAGACAGAATCTCACTGTGTTGCCCAGGCTGGGCTTGAACTCCTGGGCTCAATCGATCCTCCTGACTTGGCTTCTCAAAGTGCTGGGATTACAAGTGTGAGCCAATATGCCTGGCTTTAAGACCTATAATATATAAGTAAAAAGCTGGGTGGGAAAAAGAAGCTGAGGGTTGGGCACAGTGACTTAGGCCTGTTATCCCATCACTTTGGGAGGCAGAGGTGGAAGAATCACTTGAGCCTAGGAGTTTGACACCAGCCTGGGCAACACAGCGACACCCTGTCTCTACTAAAAAAATGTTTTTGTAATTAACAGGGAATGGTGGTATGCCCCTGTAGTCCCAGCTACATGGGAGGCTGAGATGGGAAGATCACCTGAGCCCAGGAGGTCAAGGCTGCAGTGAGCTACAATCCTGCCGCTGCGCTTCAGCCTGAGTGACAGAGCAAGATCCTGTTAAAAAAAGGAAAAAAAAAAAAAAGCTGAGATCTGAGCCCAGGCTAACTGGAAAACTCAAGGTTTTCATTCATACTGCATGTTAATCCATTAGAGCATTCAGGAATGCTCAGTACACGTGGAGACAGCGTGAACAGACATATGCTGTTTATCTACTCAGGATCCCTTCCTTGGGGAGCCACCCTTCCCTGTGCCATGTGGTTCTGTGAGCACTGATTCCATTCACTGCTTCTCTAACCCCCAGTGGGACATGTGACCAGGGGCTGTCCAATCAGAGAGCTCTCCTTACTACTCCGAAGCTGTTATGTATAAGAGGTCCCTTCCTCTTCTCCCAGAAGCAGCATGTAAGCAAATATTTTCCTGAGAAAGGAGGACCAAGCCTGAGGTGAATGCTTCAGAACAGCAGGCCACCCCACTTCCACATGGCAATAAGCCTCTAGGAATTTGGAAAAGGCTGTTGAGAGAACCCAGGGTTCTACCATGTCATATGGAGACAACTTGAATGTGAAAAGAGCTATAAGGACAAGTGTTAAAAAATATTACCTTGACCCTAAAAAATCTAAACATGTGGGCCATTGATGGTAACAAGGACCATGGAGTAAGAAGTACTGCTAACAACAATACCAAATCAATGGAAAACTTCTTGGAATTGTTTTATTATGTTGACTTTTGGGGATGAATCTTTGCCTGTAAAAGTGATTTGTATGAACTGTAGGTAATAGATATCTTTTTGTTTGTTAGGTATACTCATCATATTTAAAGAACCTCATCCAACAGATTGAACCATTTAGCTGGTTGGATGCTTTTGTAGCTAATTCATCTGGCTTTCTCACCAAGACTCAGTGTTACTTATGAGTTGTGTTAAGATGGTGGTTGTCTGCAAGGCAGGCAGTGCAATAAGGCCATTGGGGGAAGTGCTGGGATGTTAAAAAGGAGGGAATGCCACCAAGACTGGCTGCTAACAAGAGGCCAGGAGTCCAGAGCAAGAAATATCAAAATTACCAGACGGTATCAGCCCAGATCCCCCTTTTTCCCAGAAAATCTTGGGGTCCCTGTGCTCTCCTCACTCACTGATTCTCAAAGCTTGGGGCAAGAGCTTGGTGTCAGTGCCTGAACCATAACCTATGCCAAGAAAGGAAACTGAAGCTCTCTCCAGTTTTGCTCTATGGGCTTCCATCGTTATTAACCATCTCTTCTTTTCATTTTAAGTAAAAATTTCCTTAAGTATAAAGGAAATACCTGCTCCTTATGTAAAATCTGGAAACTATTTAAAAAAGAAAGAAGAAAATGACTCTTTGCCACCCAAAGACAATACTAGTGCCACTTCAGTGCCCTTTTTTTCCAATGTCTCTTCTATGATAAAAGTATTATCCAGGGATTTGAAGAGTTCGTTTTAGTTCCAAGTTCTTCTGGTTCTTTGCTCTTGGAAAAGCCACGAATTTAAAAAAAAAAGCAATGATAATGATTTTAGTGTTAACATTACTGTAATAAGAGACTGGCTTAGAATGATGACTTCCCGAGAGGTATGACAGTGGATCTTTTTCTGTCTTAGCTCCATTCACAAGTAACTTCCTGTTTACTCATTGGTCTTCTAAACTGCCATTTGGAGAACACCATTCTAATCATAGGCAGAGATAACAGTCTACCTCAATTCAAATTGCTGTTTATTTGTTCCTCAAGGAAAAGATTTACATTCATTAGTCACTAAACAATTGAAATAAAAGAGTTTGTATTTTCCCTGTGTACCTGGTTGTGTGTTACAAGATTGCTTAAGCGTTATGCTTCTGAAAAAGTAAGCTAACTCCTAAAGGCATTATCCAAATAAATGTTATATGGAAGCAAAGTCTTTAAAACTATGAGACTATGTAATTTATAGATTCTTAAAAGTTTTGAACTTAACAGAGAACTGCAAAATTTACATATATACATGCACATACATGTGTATATATTACATGTATATGTATATATACATATATGTATATTTATAATCATGCCTATGAACACAGTCTTAAAACCATTGTATTAATAAGACTAGTTTAATGTATGTGCCCTGAGTCCTTTGTCCTCAGAATTCTGAAATTTTTTAAGTCTTATAAATGCTTTTTAAAAATCCCAACATAAGCCTTATTTTCCTAAGAAACAAATAGAACCCTGAATATGCATTTTTTTTTTTTTTTGCTAAGATAGTTGCAAAATAGCTACATAGGAAAGCATCATTCTAAGTAAATTCTAAATGAAGCCAAAATGCTTGAATATCAAACTGTATTTATTGTGGGTTTTAAATGTTTATTAATTTTAAAAAACAGCAAGGGACTTACCCGTTTGATTGAATTTGATAGGATTATAGCTCTTCATGGAGACAAGAGCTTTTTCTCAGAGACACTGGAATTGATGCTTCTTACCAGAGGGATATTTGCCAGATGCTAATGACAGGCATATCCTGGCCCACTGTGTAGGACTAATTGTACAAATGGGAAGCTGGAGCAACGGAAGCACTGTCTCTGCCTAGAGCTGGCAGTTGTCTCTGTTTTCTCAATTGGTAATGTTTCCATTGGCAGTATCTAGAGAATTTTTTGTTTGTTTCATTTTCCTTTTACCTTGGAGGCATATTTAGGTATTATTTATAGGTACTGGGTATTCTGAGCAAAATAACAGGTGTATAAATATATGTATAATATACATATTACTTCCTATGAATTAGAATTTATGCATATTAGAGATGGACACATGTATAAGTGAGTGTATGCATCTGTGTGTGCGTATGTGTCTCTCCCAGACAATGCTGGAGACGCGCAAATTTTCACTCTTTGAAACTCCTTTCTCTACATTCCAGACCACCCTTTTCTGCCTACAGATTTTCCTTCTAATGGTATGGCTTTTTTTTTTAACATTCACTCAGGCTTGATTAGATTTTTCAGTCCCAGCTAATCCAAAAATCATTCATTTTCCCTCCCTCCCTCTGTTTCTCCCTCCTTCCCTCCTTCCACGACTTATCAAGAACCTACTCTATGCCAAGTGCTGTACCAGGAGCTGTAGATAACAGTATTGGTTAGAAGATATCTGGCTCCTGCCCTTACTGTTGAGAATGCTCTTTAAGGTTATTTCTTCAATTAGTCTCATTCAGTTCGTATTTTGTTGGTCTAGGTCTTCTGAGAAGCAGACACCAGTACAGAATTTGATTCTGCAAAAGATCAATGTGCAAGAGATATATCAGGGGAAATGTCTATGGAGGACAAAGGGAAGAAGAACCATGAGTAGGTGGGGAGGCTCAAACTGCAATGCAGATCTGACATCTATGAGAGGAGTTAGGGAAAGAAGGGGATTTGGGCTGGAAGTGCTTCCGATCATAGTGTAGCCCTGAGTAAAATCTTGGCCAGGGCAAGGAGGAGCTCCAGCAAAGATGGCCTGCTAGAGGAGACCTGTGTTGGGGAGGAGCCACCTGGCTCGGGTGCCTTTGCCTTGTTCAGTCATTGGCTGAGCAGCCTGGCTAGAGTATGGCTTGGCATGTGTGATGCAGCAGATCCCAGGAGTGTGGCAGATGGAGGCTGCCAGCTAATGACAGTCCTTTGGCAGATTCTGTCTTGGAGGAGATCTATGTGGTATACTCCCATGGCTGTCACATGGGTGGATTTTAGGGTTTTATTCTCAGAGGCAACTTTATTTTCAAATTCTCAGTATAGGTGGACGTAGAGTGGGAGTAAAAGAAACACTTCATTGCTGCCCCCAGTAAGACTACAGCCATCAACTTTGGCCATTGAACTTTGTGACACGCGCAGGAGTTTATACTTGAGTGCTCTTCGGTTTTAGGAAGGAGGTCACTACGTTGGATTATTTCAGTATTCTACTGAAAGTATATGTGGGATGTCATGACCCTTACTGGTATCACAAATGATTAACAGCAAAAGACTTATAGCAGAGGGAAATAAAAATCAAGTGTCTTAGTCTGTTTGGGCTGCTATAACAAAAATATCATATACTGAGTATCTTATAAACAATACACATCTGTTTCTCACTGTTCTGGAGACTGGGAAGTTCCAGATCAAGGAGCTGGCAGAGTCTGTGTCTGGAGAAGGCCTGTTCCTCATAGACAGCCCCTTCTCACTGAGTCCTCACATGGTGGAAGGGGCAAGGCAGCTCTCTGGGGCCCCTATTTATTTACTTGATTATTATTTTTTTGAGGCAGGGTCTCACCTTGTCACCCAAGCTGGAGTATAGTGTTGCAAACACTGCTCACTGTAGCCTCAACCTCCCAGGCTCAAGCAATCCTCCCACCACAGCCCCACAAGTAGCTAGCCAGGACTAAAGGCACACACCACTATTCCTGGTAATTTTTTTAAATTTTTATTTTTTGTAGAGATGGGGTTTTGCCATGTTGCCCAGGCTGGTCTCAAAGTCCTGAGCTAAAGGGATCCCCCTGCCTTGGCCTCCCAAAGTACTGGGATTACAGGAGTGAGCCACTGTGCCTGGCCTGGGGCCTCTTTTATAAGGACACTAATTCTATTCATGAGGGCTCCACCCTCATTCCCTAATCACCTAAAGGACCCACCCCTCATGCCATCACCCTGGGGATTAGGATTTTCACATGTGAATTTTTGGGAGCCATAAGCATTCAGACCACAACACCCAGCAGGAAAAAGAATTTAAAAAGAGAAACTACAAAACCATGTGATTTTCTTCAGAGTAATTATGCAACTGCACTTGACAGAACCCTTCTCCAAGTTGTCATCTCATCAAAGATAGCTCTAGCAGATCTGAAAACTTAAGCAGTTCAAAGTATCTTACCAGAAACATACCAGGTAAATAACTCTCTACCTTCCAAATTATTATCACCAAACAAATTTTGTAATAGTAAAACCAACAATTAACTGAACTTTTTAGGGCAAAAGAAAATAAAGGAATCAGTAAGTGTTCAAGTGGGTAGTATTCAGATAAAGATCTGGTAGTTGGACATTTTATTTTTTTTAACCTCTCCAAAAAGCACTACCATAATGAAATAAACTTTCTTCTTGGCTTCCAAAAAAGGAAATTAGACACAGTTAGTAGCCAAAAAGGTGATCAGATCCTCCAAAATTATTGTTTCTTCTCTATTTTTCTTGAAGTTGAATCTCCACTTATCCAAAAAACTAGCTCCATTATGTTCATTTTGAAACATAATGATGATGACTTTTAAAATTGTTCTAAGAAACAGTAAATTCCAACACTTAAGTATAACACAGCTAATTATCTAGATGCTGTCCAATACAGTAGGTGTTGGAATTTACTGTTTCTTAGCTACATGTGGTTATTTAATTTAAACTTACATTAATTAAAATAAGGTTTAAAAAAATTAGTTCCTTAGTTGTACTAGTCAGATTTCAAATGTCCCAGGAGCCACAGTTACTAGACAGTGCTGATCCAGATGAAGGATTGGACTTTTAAGGTAAATTAGCTGGTGTACTGGATAGTCAAACAGCTTCTCACTTATAAATGGTTAAACAATGAGTTTGACCTTAGCAAATGCTTTAAACTTCTCTCTTTGCTATGAGAACTCCTTTCCTTCTTCCCTTGGTCCTTCCTTCCCTTTATCAATTGTGCAGCATGTATGAATCTTACAGTTATAGATAAAGATGTCTCTGAAATGGAACTTTCTTTATTCCTCTATAACTGAAATTAAACCATCTCTCAAGCCCCATATAGCAGAAAACCTATTCTTGCTAATTGACTCTAAACAAAATCATTTCCAGATTCTTCTCAGTTTATTTTGGATACTAACTCAGGCAATTCAGTCATATCCTGGATTGGTCCGCTTCCCATCTCTTTCCCTTCTCCAAGGGGCGATCTTATGTATTCATGATCTCATGTATTCATTCATCAAATATTTATTGAGCTCCTCTTATGCACCAGGAACTACAGTAGTGGGGAGCATGGCAGTATAGAAGACAAGGTTCTTGCTTTTCTTCAGGAGCATGTGTTCCAATGGGAAGATGGACAATAAGGAAGCAAACAAATACATGAAAAATATCTTCAGTGATTAAAAACTCTGTAGAGAATTAAAACAATGTGGTATGATAAAGAGGCCTGGATGAGCAGGGAGTCCTTACTGTGGTAGTATTTAAAATGAGAGCTGAACAATAAAATAATAAGAAAGGGAAAAGAGCCCTTCAAAAGGGAACAGCAAGCACAGAGACTCAAGTCGACAGTGAGAAAGGGCTGGCAAGGCCTTCAGCCACCAGCAAAGGGGATACTCCCTCACCTCCCTGACCCTGAGCAAAGCATGAATCTGCCTCAATAAGAGGGGGGCCTGGGCAACTAGAAAATTCTAGGGAAAAAAATCAATATTAGAGTTATATTATGCAAAAATAGCAATTCTTTGATAAACTTGTACATTCATTACTTTTTTATTTTCCATTCCTTGCCTTGCTTATTTTTGGTTTTTAGTAGAAAATAAAAATGATAGAGAAAAGCCTAAATAGAGCTTGATGGTAGCATAATTTGAAGGAAGAGACAAGAGGACCCTTTTTCTTTGATGGGAGCATTGTCTTTCTTTCCTCAATTGAGCACCCAAAAAGACATCAAATATCACAGAGTTGTTTGGGACCTTCTTTATGTTTTAAAAACATGTGTCATAAATAAATGAATGAATGTACTTCTTATATTCTTAAAAAATTTTTATTCCTTGAAGATATGTCACGTATCCATTCCATTCATCCATCTGTCTTTTCATCCACCTGTTGGGCCGATTTAACTGAGCATCCAAAGGTGAGCTCCTTTTCCAGTCAGTCTTCTGTGATTCCTTCAGCCCTCATTTATCTCCCTTCCTTCAGAATCTCTATAGCTCTTTCTTCACACTGCACAATTTAGCACCTTATGATGTTTTAATGTACATCATTATCCATTCTGATCATCACAAAGGTGGCAAGAATTAGACAGGGTAGATATTGCTGTATTCCCATTTTGCTAATGACTCAGAGTATTGCCATGGCCCAGAGTACTGACATACATGAATATTCTGTTCTTCTAGTAAATATGCATCTGCCTACTTTCTTAAAACTTAAACACATACTTTTGACTTGGAGATCCCATTCCTAGGTATTTGCCCCAAAGAAATAAAAACATATGTACCCACAAACACTTGTACACAAATGCTGATTGTAGCTTTATTAATAACAGCTAAAAGCTGAAATAGCCCAAGTGTTTATCAATGGAATAGATAAACAAGCTGTGGTATATGTATACAATGGAAAATATTATGCTGGCTGGGCTAGGTGGCTTATGCCTGTAATCCCAGCATTTTGGGAGGCCGAGGCTGGTGGTTCACTTGAGGTTGGGAATTCGAGACCAACCTGGCCAATATGATAAAACCCATCTCTACTGAAAATAGGAAAATTAGCCAGGTGTGTGGTGGCTGCATTTGTAATCCCAGCTACTTGGGAGGCTGAAGCAGGAGAATTGCTTGAACCAGGGAGGCAGAGGTCGCAGTGAGCCGAGATCACGCCACTGCACTCCAGCCTGGGCAACAGAGCGAGATCTCTAACTCAGAAACAAACAAACGTGTGTGTGTGTGGGTGTGTGTGTGTGAGCGTGTGTGTGTGTCCACCACGTCCTATATATATATATATTTTTATACCCACACACACACAGACACACATACATATGCACATACACACACACACATGTAACTGAGGTGGCCCTACCTGTGACTTGGCCTTGGTAAACACTGGAACAGAGGGGTGGAGTTGGTGGTAGAGGAGAGAAGGAAGCAGGTACTATGTCCAGGTCTGTGGCTAAGCCAGGACTCCCAGAGAGTCAGAGAGCCTCTCAAGACTGCAGCACTTTCTGGCTCCCTTCAGTGGCTGAGGCTCTCCAGTGGGAAGGAAGTGAAAATTTTCCCAAAGTTTGGACTCCAGAGAAGGTGGCTGCTTACAAGTGAGATGACCGAAATCGGTCCTTCTGGAGAATCTGACTTGGTGCTGGTCACTTGCAGCCCTACGGTGTTGAGCTGCTCCAGATTTCTGGTCACAGCAAGACTGGTGCTGAAACGAAGGTTTTCAACACTCTTTTCTTGTAAGAACAGTGCCCAGATTGTCCTTCTAGACTCTTAGAGCAAGTTGTCCTGGTGAGGACAGCTCCACCCATCTCTACATGAGCGCTATGACTCAGGCCACAGTTAATCAGAGCTTCACCTCGCCTCACCACAGGGATTTCTTCAGGGGCATATGACTGTCATCTCCCCAGAGCCACTAAGATGCTGTGAGACATTTTCTGAAACAGTGGCACATGGTAGTATTCTTTCTTCTAAAGCCGAGACCTGAGACAATATAGAGTCAAGTTTCTGTCACCATCTTGAGAGCACTGGAGCCACCTCAGAGGAAATGGATGAGAGACAGAGAGAAATCAAGTCTTGAGGACAGTGTGTGGGCCCTGAATCCAGCCATCCCTGAAAAGTCTACTCTTGGGCATTTTGTTCATTTGTTTGTTTGGTTTTTTCCTTAGTTCCACAACCAGTTTACTTCTTGCTTAAACCCATTGGGGTTGCGTTTTCTGTTACCTGAGGCTGAAGTGGCAAGTTCTTGTTACTGGCTCCATCTGGAATTCCCCTACGTGGTCACATCCCCATCTACTGGCAAAGACCTCTGTCTCTTTCAAGACTACTTTAAGCACCGACCACCTCTACGCCTTTCCTGCCTGCTGCCTCTCACAGAACTGATCCCTCCTTTATTTTCCCCCATTGTACTCTGTATACACTGTTATAACACCTAAATTCTTTGAAACCCCTTGTTTCTATGGGTATGGGTCTCTCTATATAAGGTCATAAATCTGTTGAAGGTAGGAGCTGTCTATTTGTGAGCTTTGTGTCTTCAGAATCTAGCCCAGTGTCTGACACATGGTAGGTTTATGACTAGTATTTGTTGCATGAATGAATGAATGAGGCAAGAGCCTGCTCCCCAAGATTTTTAATAAAAGATAGTCACATCTCAGCAGGTAGACAGTGAGGCCTTAAAGAATTTGGAATGGATAATGGAAGGAACCAGTCTACTTGTCGGTTGGTCTGTCTCAATGTCCTTGGGCATCACTTAACACTGGGACTCCCAGGCCAGGAAAGTGACTCATGGTTAGGAGCAGAAAATTCAGAGCTGTTTAAATGTTACCTGTACCCAGCACTGGTTTTTTGTAGCAACTATTGCAGAACTGCTCTTAGGTGGAGAGCTCAGTGGGCAGCTCTGGAGAACCAGAGGCACAGAGCTGAGGAAATGAGATGGGAGCTGATGAAGCAGTTTCTAAGCATTTAAAACGTTCTTTTTGATCATTTGAATTTGTTTCTTACTGGCATTTTTTTCTCTCCATTAATATGAGAAACTGTGTGGGTTTGTAAATATGACCAATAGTGTTACAGTAGATAGCTGGTCAGGCTTAAGCATGGCAGGAGAGGGTTCCCCATACACGCTAGGAATATCAGGTGAACACCAGGTGATAGGCAGTTTTGTTAACTATCTCACTAAAATAAAAATTGGTCACAGCCAGTGCCAGGAGAAGGCAGTCTTCTAATAGAAAACACCTGAAGCTGGTGATCAGCAGCCTCCCGGTAAGATCTCAGGAGTTGAGTGAGTGGGCTCCAGCATGTGCGTTAAGAGGTAAAATGGTGAAGTTTAACTGGCATATGACCGTCCTCTAGGAATGCTAAACCGGTAAGGGAAGAACTCCTCAAGTGAGCATGCATTCAACTCCAGTAAATCCACTGCATGTGGCCCGTCCCAAGTGCCAGCAGGCCACTGAGCGTGTGGGCAGCCCACCCCAAGGAAACACTCTGGGGAGAAGTAACGCAAGACCCTGAAGTATGCCAACATGTAAAACCCCAAATCAAAAACTCAGACTGTGCACTTGATCTTTCAAGTTGCCTGCTTGGCCCTCTTCCAAGTGTACTTTTCTTCCTTTCATTCCTGCTTAAAGCTTTTTAATAAACTTTCACTCCTGCTCTAAAACTTGCCTCGGTCTCTCCTTCCTCCTTATGCTCCAGTCGAATTCTTTCTTCTGAGGAGGCAAGAAGTGAGGTTGCTGCAGACCTGTACAGATATGGATTTGCTGCCAGAATAAATGTTGATTCACAGATGTAAACAGAAAATGTTTGAAGCACCACATAATTTTCTAAAATTATCTTTAAGATAGTCCCAGTAAGTAGGCCTTCTTAACTGTCATGTTTTGGTGTACTGATGTTACTGGTAGAGGGTCTTGACTGCAAGTTGTCCAGGTTCTTGGCATTTTGAAGAAAGAATTAGACGAAATGTATAGCAAAGCAAGAAAACAATGAAGCAACGAAAACAGATTTATTGAAAATGAAAGTACACTCCACAGCATGGGAGCTGGCTGAGCAGTAGCTCAAGGGCCCCAGATACAGAATCTTCTGGGGCCCAAATACCTGCTAGAGGTTTTTCATTGGCCACTTGGTGTTCACCCCTTGTAAATGAAATGGTGGCCCCGCAATCATCCTGGAAAGCAACCAATCAGAGGCTAAAGTGAAGTTACAAAGTTGCACCTCTGTGCAAACGAAGACTTGGCCCACAATCAGTCTGATTGGACAGCAGCCAATCAGAGGCTGAAGTGAAGTTCCAAAGTTACACTCCTATGCAAACATCTGATTAGTTGCAGAATCAGTGGTACTTTCAATTTTCCAGTGGTACTACCTTTCCTGCCAGGAAAGGTAGGGGTTTGCAAAGGGAGTGGCCTCTGGTCCTTTCCACTCTATAGATGTGGAAAGTTAGGATTTTCCTTTCGATTTAGTTCTAGGAAGTCAGGGTGAATCCACCCTAGGTTCCCTGCCTCCTGACCCTATTCTCCTGCCTTCCTGATCTTGTTGGCTTTCCCTGTTTCCCCAGTTAGAAGGTAGCCAACTCCAAGCTCTATCATCTATTAGCTAGAAGACTTTGGGCAAGTCATTCAACATAACAAGGTGATAATTTTAGCACCTCTTCAGTGAGACAATAAAACCATCACTCCTACTTACATTTCATAGTTATAATGAGATTAAATGAAAGGAGAAAAGGGGAACAAAAATTAGCTTGCATATCTTCACATTCCCAGTTTTTTTCTGCTTGTTTCATAGATTGCATCTGTCAAGATATTCTTGGTTGAGAGTGAAAGAGAAAAATAACACAAATGTCCTTAAGCAAAACCAAGATGCATTGGCTCTCATAACTGAAAAATCTAAAGGTAGATCTAGACTCAGATGGTATCACTGGAATCCAACCACTCTATCTCTCACCTCTGTTCTCGATGCTGGCTCAATTTCCAAACATTATTGTCCCACACGGTTACAAGATGCCAGCAGCAGCAGCAGACCCCATTCAAATCTATTAGCAAAGAAGTAATTATCCTTTTCTTAGAATTCCCAGCAAAATCATATTGAGTTTTATTGGCTTCTTTTGGATCATGTACGCATCCCTGAACCAATCACTGTGACCAAAAAAAAAAAAGTGATATTCTTTCTAATTGGCTGGGCTTGAATGACATGCCATACATCAAGTCAAGGGTGGAGTCAACTGCAACATAAGTTTATGAACTGAGACAGGCACAGCTGCTGATCCTTCTATGAAAAATCATGCTGTAGTTACCAGGTGGATGAATGGAGGCTGCGTGGCAACTGATGCCCATTACCCAGATGCAGCTCTTAAGACCTCAGGCCACACAAGGGTGGTGATAGTGGCAGGAGGCGGTTGGGAGGGACAAACAGGGTTACAAGAGCATACAAACTAGAATTATGCTGGCTTTATCTCTACCTGTTGAGTGGGAACCCCAGCCCCTCAGCTTCTTCCCAAATTGTCCTGGGTGTCCCTAGAGGCTCTCCTAACAGGGAATGCCATGTGCACTTACAAAATAGTTCCTTTGGTAGCACTCAGCCTGTATCCTCCCTCTTTGTTTGCTGTGGTCTCCTGCAATGTTTCTGTGGTTGCCAAGACCAAGATGCTCACAGTACCAGTGCTGCTGCTGCTGCTGTCTCAAATGCTCTCCAGAAGCAGCAGAGATACTGTGTATGTTGTTGAAAGAAACAAACCCTTCAAAAAATGATGTCTCTTCCCACTTCTTCAAGGAGCCTTGAGGATAGTACCCTCACTCTCATTTCTGCCACCCACTCCCTCTTACTTGATAGATGTATTGTCTCATTCTGTGTTTGCAGCAGTCCTGTGAGTTAGGAGCTATTATTACCCATAGTTTAGAGATGAGGTCATTGAGGCAAAGAAAGGTTTAGTGAATGTCACTCTACCTTGTCAGATATTTGTCTGTCTCAATTACTGATATACTTCCAGTGCTCAACACTGATGTATTCTCAGTGCCTGACGTTTTATATGTTATTGATTTTATTTTGTTTTACAGAGATGGGATCTCATTCTGTTGCCCAGGGGGGTCTTGAACTCCTGGCCTCAACCCACCCTTCTGCCTCTTCCTTCCAGAGCGCTGGTATTACAGGCATGAACCACCACACCTGACCTCAGTGCCTAACTTATAGCAGTTTTTCAGTAAATGTTTATTGAACTGATGGAAGGTGGAGTGGGTACTATGGTGGCCCTCCTTGATCTTGCATTCAGGACCAAAGCATTCATTCCTTCAGCTGCTAAAGGCTCTTACCTGGCATCTGTCCAGGAATTTCCCACAGAACAAGTTTACAACCTCTCCCCGAGGATAACACCCAATGACACATCTATGTTGGAGATAAAGGATACATTCCAATTTTGGAGGACTCTAAATAAAGGCCATCCCAATTCCAGCTGAGGATGGAATCAGTGGAGGCATCTGTTGCATCTGCATGGCGACTCAGCCTCTCCCTCTGGCTGGCCCTGTGCCCCTCACTTCTTTATGGATGTCATTACTGACTACACCCCTCCGTGAACCACTTGCCCATGAGTCTCCATCTCAGAGTCTGTTTCAGAGAAGCTGACCCAAGGCAGTTGGAATGTGTTATTCACACAGCCTGGTGGCTCCCACCTCAACAATGCTCTCTATAGAGTGACTCTTTCTCTGAAGTCATTTGAGGTAACATGGCAGCTGCTTGCTCCCAAATGCACTGTTGTGAAAACCTATGCTGTCTTCTCTGAAACCGGGAAGTTCAAGAAGATGCCACCTCTTATCCCCTTTGCTCTCACTAAAGCTGAACTCCTTGTTCAGCCCTGCAGCTGGGAATGTCTCTTGCCATCATGCCCCAGTGCAGGTCCCTGCATAGGCCACAGTGATAGGTCAAGACACAAAGAATGATGCTCCTTTCCCATGGAACTGTCTCAGGAGCTCCACCTCTACTTTGCGGCACTTCTATATGCCCTCCCCCGGCAACACTCTCAGGCCATACCAGTGGCCAAGGCTTCAGTAACCAGTACCAGTGTTCCCCTACTGAAGTAATGGCACCCTGGCTGTTGGTTCAGTCTTTGGCTACCTGTGAGGTGAATTTCCTCAGAGCTCTCTTGTTCTTTCTTCCCATCTGTCTGTTGTTGGGCCACATTCCGTACACTTGTGAACCACAGAATGGGTCTACTTCCTCCCCTCTGCTCCTTTGTAACTTTGCCTGACTCTCCAGTCCCCTTATCTCTCCCTAAGAACCACAAAGCTCTGCAAATAGTATTGAATTGATTGAAGCCAGGGAGGAGGAGAGGTGTGGGAGGAGACAACATCTGTTTACAGAGACAAGGCTCAGACAACATCTTCTCATCAACTTGATGAACCTGGCTTCTTTACTTTGTCATCTAGGAAATCGGGATGCTTCATTAATTTATTAAGATAATTCAGTAAGGGGGTGGATGCAAAGCACTTGGTCTTGTGCTCAGCATGGAGTGAATATACCATAAATGGCATTTGTGCCAGTTGCTAGACTTTGGTTTCTTAGCTCCAAATCCACCCTTCTATGCTTTGTGAGCTGGGATTCTGCAAACCCGATTTCTGTTTTACCAGCTGTTCCCTGTCGGGCTTCATCAATAGGGAAACCCGAGGGAGACTGTGAGGCTGGAGGAAGGAAAGGGGACTTGCTTTTCCCCACGGATGTGTACCTATTTCCTATTCCCATGAGCATCACATCAGCAGCTTCTGGATCCAGTTGGCAGTTTTTCCCTCACTTGCAGGACCAGTCTCAATGTACACCATCCCCCGCCCCCACCACAACCCCCAGAGTTATTATCTTTTCAGTTACCTGGTTAACAACTAGTGTGCCTCCTGTCTCCTGATTCGAGTCTGATGAACACAGCATAGTTTTCCTATTTTATGAATGAGAAAACAAAGGCTTATGTTAGTTAATGAATTCCCCAAGGTCACAGAGTTGGGAGGTAGTTCTTTAGGATTTGAATTGAGGTCGACTTGATGCCAGAACTGGTGCCTTTTATATTGCAGAACACAGCTGAGATAAGCCATGTGGCTCTCACTCCAGGACACTGTCACCTTTTCATTCCTTCCTTGACCTCACCCAGTGGAATAGGTGAGGATGTACTCCACCCTCTACCCTGGGCCTGGAACTACAGATGAAGCACAGCTGCTGCATGGTTGAAAATGTGGCATTGAATGCCCCTGCCTCTGAAGCTAGCTTCCTCTCCAAGATCCTCTATTTAAGAAAATGATTCTAACCAACTTTTGCGATATTCATTAAATAAAAAGGAATACATTGCAAATCAGTTATGAAACTCTTAGATGCTAGTGAATCTAAGGGGAGTTACTAAGGGTTATACAATTATCTTGACAGAAATGGATTCCCTAGGTCTGACCCAGAATTCTGTGAGGAGAAAAATAACTCTCAGAACACTACTATTTTGACTTCACTTTTATTTTAAAAGGAGTTTTCATAGAGTACTTTTTGATGGAAGACAGGTGGTCAGAGAGAAGAAAAGGAGTCAGGCCAGAAGAGAAATCTTTCATATCAAACAAGGATGGACTACTCATCTTTTAAAGATGAGAAGCCGGCATTCTAATAGACTAGCTGGGGAAAGGCACAATGACATTACTGGGAATCTGGCCAAGGCAGGGACTATTACTGGATGTTTCTGACTTTGTTCAGAATATTCCTGGAACTCAATGTCTTTATAAAGCCATAGAGATATAATTTTTTCTAATAGGAAGAACACTGTAGTCCATTAACAGAAATTGATCTATATTTTAATTTAACTTATTTATAAATAGTATCCCAAAGAAAAACAAATGAGTTGTCAAATAATCATTGTCAAGAAATAATGAGTAATGTTATTAGATGAATGGAAAAGGCCTTTCTGTTTATGAAAACAGAAAATACAGTCCAAGTCCTGGATCATTACCTAGGAATGAGGGCAGAGTTCTCATTCCGGGCTGTGATAAATTGCTATGCTTGATATTTTTTTGCTGGGAAAAACAATCAAGTAAACAAAAAAGTCATTTTTATAAATTTGAAGAACTAAGGCACCTAATTTTGTGTCACCAAGAAAGAATGTTCCTAGGAAAATCACTTATAAATATAATTTTTGTAAGAAATAGATTCTCAGAATAATGCCAGAGACTTGAACATTCAGAATTTATTAAATATTAAGTGTTGCCAAGTAAAAGCCAAGAAAGGTAAATATTTCCCCTATCTAGCTGCTTCTCTCTAGTATTCCAGCATTTCACATTTTCACTGACTATATTCTACCTGGCTATTTCTAGGAAGTTTCTATTGTTTATGCTGTTTACTCATTACTCAATTTAAAGAAAGAAAAATGATGGAATCCACTGATTTTTCCGCCCATCTGACAGTTCTTAAAGTAGCATATTTTACAAACTTTTGTATGACTATTATTAAGAGCGCTGTTAGAGCATTTCCTAAAATTGTTATTTTTTTCATTCTTCAAGTCGGCAATGAAAGCAGAGAGAAGTCAGCCATGGCAGTGTGATGTCCTGGATAAGATCACAGTCTTCAACAGCCAACATACCTGTGTTTGGAGTTGTGGTTCAACCATTCACTAGCTGTGTGACCTTGGGCTTGCTTAACTTCTCTGAGCCATAATTTCCTCATCTATAAAATGGGGTAATGAAAGTAGCCACCTCATTGGACTGAAGGGTAAATCAGATTATCTACTTGGCAGACAATATGTGTGTGTCATTCCATGGGGAGTTACTATTTAGTAAGAATGCTGGGACCCAGAACAGGATTGGAATGAGGGTTACCTCTTGCTCAGGCATCAACTGTGTATGATAAAGAAAGACATCCATAATCCATGTTAATTGATACTTAAAAATTTTTTATTGTATATATTTAAGGTGTGCAACATGTTTTGCTATGCATATGCATCATGAAATGGTTACTATAGTCAAGAATATGTACATATCCATCATATAATTACCCATTTTTTTGTGTATGGCAGGATCACCTACATTTACTCTTTCAGCAAAAATCCTAAATACAATACAATATTATTAACTACAGTCCTCCTTTGCATATTACATCCCCAGACTTGTTCAGCCTACATATCTGCTACTTTCTATCCTTTGACCTATATCAAAGGATAAAAATTCCCCACTGCCTCCTCCCCCAGCCCTTAACCCTCCCTTGTATCTCTCTGTATTTGAATTTTTTAAAAATAGATTTTATTGTATCCTAAATATCAACTTTTAAAATTGACCCCTTTGTTCATTCACTTATTCATTCACATTTATTGAACCCTTACTACATAATAAGAGCTTACAAAATGTTAGATAAGCTACAACCTACTTCCCCAAGAAATTTAAAGTGAAATAAGGGCATGTGAGTAAGATACAAATAACTTAGATACAGAAGATGAGGAGGGACATTAGAGTGGGACAAACAATGAGTGCTAGAGATTCTCAGTATGGAGAGTTGTGAGGTTCCCAAAGCCAAAGAAGGCCATTGCAGGTGGAGGGGTTATACCAAGGCTTAGTGATGGCCATTTCAGGTGGAGGAAACAACACCAACCTAGAAATGAAGATAGTAAGTCTCTAGTTTATGTGGGGAACAGTGATTAACCTGTTTGGCTGAAGCATGGGGCTAGGGAAGTGAGGAATAGAAGGAAATTGTCTTAGTTCGTTTGGACGGCTGTAACAAAATACCACAGACTAGATAGATGATAAACAACAGAAACTGATTTCTGCCAGTTTTAGAGACTGGGAAGTCCAGCATCAAGGTGCTGGAAGGCTCAGTGTCTGGGGAGGGCCTACGTTCTGGTTCACAGCCATCATTCTCACTGTGTCCTGACAGGGTGGAAGGGGCAAAAGGGACTTCCTTTATAAGGGCACTAATCCCATTCATGAGGGCTCTATCCTCGTGACCTAATTATACCTCCCAAAGGCCATATCTCCTAATATCACCATTTTGGGGATTAGAATTTAAACATAGGAATTTCTGGGGAAACACAAACATTCAGACCATAACAGAAATGAAGCTGGCTGGAGTTGAACTTTAGAGGGCCTTGAATAGCAATAGACTGGAGAGTTTTGTTGACTTTGCTTTGTTTTTTTTGTGTGTGTGTCTTTATTTTGTTTTTCATTTTTATTTTTGAGACAGGGTCTCACTCTGTTGTCCAGGCTGAAGGGCAGTGGTGCAATCATGGCTCACTGTAGCCTCAACCTCCTAGTCTCAAGTGATCCTCCCACCAACGTCCAAATTAGCTGGGACTACAGGCATGCACCACTACATCTGGCTAATTTTTTGTAGTTTTTTGTAGGCATGCAGTTTTGCCGTGTTGCCCTGGCTGGTCTCAAACTCCTGGGCTCATCTGATCCACCTGCCTTGGCCTCCCAAAGTGCTGGGATTATAGGTATAAGCCACCATCCCTGGTGTATTAGTCCATTCTCACGCTGCTGTGAAGAAATACCCAAGACTAGATAATTTAGAAAGAAAAGAGGTTTAATTGACTCACAGTTATCCATAGTTTGGGAGACCTCAGGAAACTTACAATCATAGAGGAAGGCACCTCTTTATGGGGCTGCAGAAGAGAAAATGAGCTCCAGCAGGGGAAATGCCAGACACTTATAAAGCCATCAGCTCTCATGAGAACTCACTCACTATCACGAGACCAGCATGGGGGAAATTGCTGCCATGATTCAATTACCTTCCACCAGGTCCCTCCCATAACACATAGGGATTAAGGGGATTACAATTCAAGATGAGATCTGGATGGGGACGCAGACAAACCATATCACCTGGCCTGCTTTGTTTTTATATATGTGGTCCTAGGGAGCCACTGGGAGCATCGAAATGAGCTCATGTCTCTTTTGCTTGCTGCCTGCCCCCCAGCTACCCCTACCTTTCTCTTCTCCTTTCAGCTATACTTCTTGAAAAATCTTGCCTAGATGCTTTTTCTGAAATTTGAATGCTTCTACATCCACAGCAACCTGGCTTCCATTCCGTCATTCTACTTAGAACTGGCTCATCAAGCCCATCAATGATCTTGTTGCCACTTTGCGGTTCATATCATGTTAACACATTGACCCTCTCTCCTTATTTCATCCAACACTGCTGGCTGCTCTTTCTCATTCCTTGGCAGGCTTGTCTTCCTCTGCCCATCCTTAACTATCAACATGCCTTGGAGATCTAACCACATTCCTCCTCTTTTCTCGTCATCTCTCCCTGAGGGATCTAGTGGCTCTCCTCTTCAGCTCTATATCCACCACTTCTGTGCTGAGGATACCCAGATCCTCATCTGCAGCCCTGTCCTCTCTCCTGGGCTTCTGAACCATATTTCCACCTCTGCTTGGATGTCCCCCAGGTATCTGAACCCCAATGTGTACAACTAAACTCATCATGGTCCCCTATCCTGTGGTCTCTATCTTAACAAATTGCCAGCCATTGTCTAAACCAGAAGTCAAACGTCATTAAAGCCTCTATTCTCCCTCATTCCCAGCCTCCAAGGCTTATTGCCTGTGCCTGTTTCTTGAAACTATCTACTTCTTTTCATCCTCATTGTCGTTATCTTATATTCTCTGCTAGCCCTAAGTGGTCTTCCTTACAGTCAGTCTTGCCTTTTCCTCTCCATCTATTCTTACACTGTAATCCAGCCACTGTTGTTTTTAAATGCAAATATGATCATATAATCTCCTTACTTAAAACCATTACTCATAGGGGTGAGTTACAGACTCCTTATGGCTTACAGGTTCTACAGGATCCAGGCCTGAAATGACAAGCAAGTTTTATCCTAAGATTGCTTAGTGGTTTCCTATTCCCTCAGAATGGAGGCCAAACATAGGGACTCACAAGACCTTTCATTCCCTGGCTCCTGCCTGGAATGCTTATCTGGCTTAGATCTGGATTCTCATCCGTGTGCACTCTACCCTCTAGTCATCCTGAATCTCTTCTAGGTCCTTGAATGTGCCACACAGCCTCTTCTGTCCCCAGCCCATGCACATGCTGCTCCCTCTGCTCCCTCTGTATGGGGCATTTGTCTTCCCTTCCACAACCGATATGTCATGTTTATTTTTACATTTTATTTTTTAACAGACTTTATATTTTAGAATAATGCTGCATTCACAGCAAAGGTGAGCAGAAGATACAGAGACTTCCCACATACCTCCTTCCCCACCATAGGCACAGCCTTCCCCTTTATCAACATCCCCATGCCAGAGTGGTACATTTGTTATCATTGATGAACCTGCATTGACACATCATTATCACTCATAGTCCATTGTTTACATTAGGGCTTACTCTTGGTGCTATACATTCCATAGAATTGTTTACATTTATAATGACATGATCCACCATTACAGTATTATACAGAGTGACTTCACTGTCCTAAAAATCTTCAGTGCTCAGCCTATTCATCTCTTCCTGCCCTCTAACTCCTGGCGGCCACTGATCTTTTTATTGTCTCCATAGTTTTGCCTTTTTCAGAATGTCATATAGTTAGAATCATACAGAACGGCCTTTTCAGATTGGCTTTTATCACTTAGTAATAATCACCTGAGTTTCCTTCATGTATTTTCATGGTTTGATAGCTTGGCTTTTTTTAGATGCTAAATAATGTTTCTTTATCTGGAAGTATCACAATTTACCTATCCATTCGCTTACTGAAGACCATTTTCATTGCTTCTAAGTTTTGGCAATTATGAATAAAGCTCCTATAAATCTTCATGTATGGGTTTTTGTTTGGACATAAGTTTTCAGTTCCTTTGGGTAAATACCAAGAAGTGTTATTGCTGGATCAAAGGGTATGGATAGTTTTGTAAGAAATTGACAAATTATCTTCCAAAGTGGCTACACCATTTTATTCCCACCAGCAGTGAGTGAGAGTTTCTGTTGCCTCACATCCTTTCCAGCATTTGATGTTGTGAGTGTCTGGATTTTGGCTATTTAAACAGGTGTGTGGTGCTGTCTCATTGTTTTGATTTTCATTTTCTTGATGACATATGATGTGGAGTATGTTTTTGTATGGTTAAGTGCCATCCACATGTCTTCTTTGGTGAGGTGTGTGTTAAGATCTTTGGTCTATTTTTTAATTTGGTTCTTAATTTTCGTATTGTTGAGTTTTAAGAGCTTTTTGTACATTTTGTATAATAGTCCTTTATCAGAGATGGCTTTTGCAAATATTTTCTTCCAGTGTATCATTTGTCAGAGCAGGAAAATTTTATTTTACTGAAGTCCATCTTATCAATTGTTTCTCTCATAGATGGTGCCTTTTGTTTCATATCTAAAAAGTTAATGCCAAACCCAAGGTCATCCAAAATTTCTCTTACATTTTATTCTAGGAGATTTAAAGCTTTGTGTTTCACATTTAGGTCTGTGATCCATTCTGAGTTTATTTTCATGAAGGGTATAAGCTCTTTGTCTAGATTCACTTTCCGGCCTGTGAATGTCCAGTTATTCCAGCAACATTTGTTGAAAAGACTGTCTTTCTCTATTGTATTGCCTTTGCTCCTTTGTCAAAGATCAGTTGACTATATTTATGTGAGTCAATTTGTGGGTTCTCTACGCTACTCCACTCCACTGACCTATTTGTCCTTTCACCAACACCACATTGTCTTGATTACTGTAGCTTTATAATAAGTCTTAAAGGTGAATAGGGTCAGTCCTCCAATTTTGTTCTTTTCCTTTAATACTCTGCTGGCTCTTGTGTCTTTTGCCTTTAGAATCAGTTTGTTGATATCCACAAAATAATTTGCTGTAGTTTTGATTGTCATTGCAATTGAATCTATAAATCAACTTGGAAAGAACTGGTATCTTGACAATATTGAGTCATTCTATTCATAAATATGAAATATCTCTCCATTTATTTAGTTATTGTTTTACTTCTTTAATCAGAGTTTTGTAGTTTTTCTCATTTCATTAGATTTATACCTAAGTATTTCATATTTCATATTTGGGGGCACTAATGTAATGGTATTATGTTTTTAATTTCAAATTTTACTTGTTCATTGCTTACATAGGAAAGTAATTGACTTTTGTATATTAACTTCGTATCCTAAACCTTTCTATAATCCCTTACTAGTTCTAGGAGGGTTTTATTTGTCAATTTTTTTGAGTTTTCCACATAGACACATGTATAGAAAGAGCTTGACGGGGGAGAGATCCAAGATGGCCGATTAGCAACAGCTCAGGAATGTAGCTCCCAGTGAAATTGCAGAGAACGAGTGGACGCCGCACTTTCCGACGAATTTTTGTTGCCCATAGACCGGGAGATTCCCGGCAGAGGAGCCACACGGGTCGCCAGCACGACTCTTTTGGCCGGCGCGGCTGTTTTGCCGGTGCCCCAGCACAGCGCTTCTCAGTGCGGAGTATACGGGACGGACAGGCTTGGCTGGTCCCATCCCCACAAGGAAAACAGCAATTGGAAGCGCTGAGGACTGAGAGTTTCACAGCAAGCACAGCGAACCCGGGAAGGTCCGGCTCTGTGGGGAACGGGCGTCCACCAAAGGAAAACTAAGAAACAGAAAAACTTCATCACCGGGCGGAGAGAGATCCAAGATGGCCACGTAGCAGCAGCTCAGGATTGTAGCTCCCAGTGAAAGCGCAGAGAGCAAGTGGATGCCGCAATTGCAGACGAATTTTTGATGCCCACAGACTGGGAGATTCCCGGTGAAGGAACCACATGAGTCACCAGCGCGACTCTTTTGGCTGGCGCGGCTGTTTTGCTGGCACCCCGGGGCAGTACTTCTCAGTGCGGAGTATACGGGACTGTGTGCCCTTTTAGTCGGGCTTGGCTGGTCCCATCCCCACAAGGAGAAGAGCAGTTGGAAGCGCTGAGGACTGAGAGCAAGCACAGCTGAACCCGGGAAGGCCCAGCTCTGTGGGGAAGGGGCGTCCACTGAAGGAAAACTAAGAAACAGAAAAAACTTCATCACCAACAAGCCAGACATCCACTCAGAGACCCAATCTGAAATTCGGCAATTACAAAGACGACAGGTGGATAAATCCACAAAAATTGGAAGAGACCAGTGCAAAAAGGCTGAGAACACCCGAAATCAGAATGCCTCTCCTCCTACAGGGGATCACAGCTCCTCATCAGCAAGAGAACAAGGCTTGACGGAGGATGAGTGTGATGAACTCACAGAATCAGGCTTCAGAAGGTGGTTAATAAGAAACTTCTGTGAGCTAAAAGAACATGTTCTAACCCAATGCAAAGAAACTAAGAACCTTGAAAGAAGATTTAACGAAATGCTAACGAGAATGGACAACTTAGAGAAGAATATAAGTGAATTGATGGAGCTGAAAAACACAACACGAGAACTTCGAGAAGCATTCACAAGTTTCAACAGCTGAATTGACCAAGCAGAAGAAAGGATATCAGAGATCGAAGATCAATTCAATGAAATAAAACAAGAAGGCAAGATGACAGAAAAAAGGGTAAAAAGGAATGAACAAAGTCTCCAAGAAATATGGGACTATGTGAAAAGACCTAATCTACATTTGATAGGTGTACCTGAATGTGACGAAGAGAATGAATCCAAGCTGGAAAATACTCTTCAGGATATTATCCAGGAAAACTTCCCCAACCTAGAAAGGCAGGCCAATATTCAAATCCAGGAAATACAGAGAATGCCACAAAGATATTCCTCAGGAAGAGCAACCCCAAGGCACATAATCGTCAGATTCACCAGGGTTGAAATGCAGGAGAAAATGCTAAGGGCAGCCAGAGAGAAGGTTCGGGTTACCCACAAAGGGAAGCCCATCAGACTCACAGCAGATCTCTCAGCAGAAACCCTACAAGCCAGAAGAGAGTGGGGGCCAACATTCAACATCCTTAAAGAACAGAACTTTCAACCTAGAATTTCATATCCGGCCAAATTAAGCTTCATAAGTGAAGGAAAAATAAAATTTTTTGTGAACAAACAAGTACTCAGAGATTACATCACCACCAGGCCTGCTTTACAAGAGCTTCTGAAAGAAGCACTACACATAGACGGGAACAACCAGTATCAGCCATTCCAAAAACATACCAAAAAGTAAAGAGCATCATCATAATGAAGAATCTACATCAACTAATGGGCAAAACAGCCAGCTAGCATTACCAGAAGCTGCAATTTTCGTCTCTGATAAAACAGACTTTAAAACAACAAAAAACATAAGAAACAAAGAGGGACATTACATGGTGGTGAAAGGATCAATGCAGCAAGAAGAGCTAACGATCCTAAATATATATGCACCCATGCCAGGAGCACCCAGATACATAGAGTAAGTTCTTAATGACTTACAAAGAGACTTAGACTCCCATGCAATAATGGTGGGAGACTTTAATATTACACTGTCAATATTAGATCAACGAGATAGAAAATTAACAAGGATACCCAGGACTTGAACTCAGACCTGGAACAACTAGACTTGACAAATATTTACAGAACTCTCCTCCCCAAATCCACAAAACATACATTTTTCTCAGTATCACATTATACCTATTTTAAAAGTGACCACATAATTGGAAGTAAATCACTCCTCAACATTTGCATAGCATTTCACAGGTTTAAATAAAATATTGGTTGGCTTCTTATTTGTTATTTTCATCTCCTATTCCTTCCTGTCTCCATTGTTAAGCACAATTACTGGCATAAAAGAGGTTTTTAATACCCAATTTTAGACTACATTCTAGCCTGGGCAATAAAACAAGAATCCCATTCTCTCTCCCTCTTTCTCTTCCTCTTTCTTTCTTTCTCTCTTTCATTCTTTTTTTTCATTCTTTTGCGGTTTCTTTCTTTCTTTCTCTTTTTCTCTCTTTTTCTAAAAAAAAAAATAATAAAATAAAATAAAAAAGAAAGAGCTTGACAGATAATCATATCTGTCACAGTTTTATTTCCACCCTCCTAATCTGTATACATTTTATATCATATTCTTACCTTATGGCATTGGTTAGGACTTCCAGTATGATGTTAAAAGCGGACATGAAAGGGGATATTCTTGCCTATTTCCTGATCTTAGTGGGAATGTATCAAGTTCCTCATAATCAAGCATGATATCAGCTGTGTCCTTTTTGTAAACAATCTTTATTAAGTTGAGGAAATTCTCTTTCTAGTCCTAGTTTGCTGTAAGTGGGTATTAGATTTGTTAAATGCTTTTCTGCATCAATTTATATGATTTTGTGATTTTTTAAATTTGGCCTGTTGATATGGTGGATTACAATCCTATTTATGCCTAGTGTTCCATTATTGGAATGCTAAGCATGTGGGAGTTATTTTTATCCTACTGCTTAAGGTAATCTCTAAGGTCTGATTGCAAATAATTCAAAAAATTGTAACTGCAGGCATAAATGGGTTAATTGATTTTCAAATGTTGAACCAGCCTTGCCTACCTGGATAAATTCTACTTGGTTGTGTTGTATGTCTTTTATACATTGTTGGATTCAATTTGCTAATATTTTGTTGAGGTTTTATGCATCTATGTTCATAAGAGATATTGGTCTATAGTTTTCATTTCTTTTTTTTTTTTTTCTGAACTGGAGTCTTGCTCTGTCACCCTGGAGTGCAGTGGCGCAATCTCAGCTGACTGTAACCTCCGCCTCCCAGGTTCAAGTGATTCTCCTGTCTCAGTCTCCCAAGTAGCTGGGATTACAGGCATATGCTACCACACCCAGCTAATTTTTGTATTGTTAGTAGAGATGGGATTTTGCCATGTTGGCCAGGCTGGTCTTGAACTCCTGACCTCAGGTGATCTGCCTACCTTGGTCTCCCAAAGTGCTGGGATTACAGGCGTGAGCCACCGTGCCTGGCCTATAGTTTTCATTTCTTATTATACCTTTGTCTGGTTTTGGTATTAGGATAAGGTTAGCCTCATATAATAAGTTCAGAAGTATTCCCTCTGCTCCATCTCCTGAAAGAAATTTAAAAGGATTTGTGTGATTTGTTCCTTAAGTGTTTGATAGAATTCACCAGTAAACCCATCTAGGCCTGATAGTTTCTGTTTTGGAAGTTTATTAATTTTTGCTTCAATTTCTTAATAGGTATAGTTCTATTCAGATTGTCTGTTTCTTCTTGTGGCATATTGTGTCTTTCAAGGAATTAGTTCTTCTCATCTAGGTTATCAAACTTGTAAACATAGAGTTGTTCATAGTATTCTTTTAATTCTTCTAATGTCCATGAAAGCTATAGTGATGTCCTCTCTTTAATTCCTGATATTAGTAATTTGTGTCTTTCTCTTTCTTTTAGCTTGGCTAGAGGCTTATCAATTTTATTGATTTGTGCAAAGAACTGGCTTTTGGTTTCATTGATTTTCTCTACTGATTTCCTATTTTCAATTTCATTGATTTCTTCTCTAATTTTCATTGTTTCTTTTCTTTTGCTTATTTTGGATTTTATTTGTTTTTCCTTTATAGTTCCAGAAGGTAGAAGCTAAGATGATTGATTTTAGGTCGTTCTTCTTTTCTAATATAACCATCCAGTGAAATAAATTTCTCTTAGGCACTGCCTTTGTAACTTCCCACAAATTTTGATTTTGATAAGTTGTATTTTCATTTTCATTTAGTTCGAAATATTTTAAAATGTCTCATGAGATTTATTTATTTATTTTCTTCTTTCATTTTTTTTTTTTAAGGCAGCATTTCCCTCTTGTCACCCAGGCTGGGGTGCAATGGCTCAATAGCCTTCTGAGTTCAAGTGGTTCTCCTGCCTCAGCCTCCCGAGTAGCTGGGATTACAGGCATGCACCACCACGCCCAGCTAATTTTTGTACTTTTAGTAGAGACAGGGTTTTGCCGTATTGGCCATGCTGGTCTCAAACTCCTGACTTCAGGTGATCCACCCACCTCAGCCTCCTAAAGTGCTGGGATTACAGGCATGAGCCACCATGCCCCACCTGAGATTTCTTTTCTTGATCCATGTATTATTTACAAATATGTTGTTTAATCTCTCACATATTTTGGGACTTTGCAGCTATCTTTCTGTTTTCCAGGTTAATTCTGATGTTTCCAGGTTAATTCTGTTGTGATCTGAGGACAGACATTGTATGATTTCTATGCTTTTTTTTTTTTTTTTGAGATCTCACTCTGACAGAGTCTCACTCTGTCACCCAGGCTGGAATGCAGTGGCATGATCTCAGTTCACTGCAGTCTCCACCTCCTGGGTTCAAGCGATTCTCCTGCCTCAGCCTCCTGAGTAGCTGGGACTACAGGCGCCTGCCACCATGCCTGGCTCATTTTGTATTTTTAGTGGAGATGGGGTTTTACCATGTTGGCCAGGCTGGTCTCAAACTCCTGACCTCAAGTAATCCACTCACCTCGGTCTCCCAAAGTGTTGGGATTTCTGTCTTTTTAAAAAATTTGTTATGATGTGTTTTATGGCCCAGAAAGTCTTCTATCCATGTGAATGTTCCATGGGAGCTTGAGAAGATTGTGTGTTCTGCTACAGTTTGATAAAGTAGTCTTTAAATGTTCATTATATCTAGCTGATTGATGGTGTTATTGTAAGGTTTGTTTCTCAGGATAAAATGAAGAAACTGAGGCCAGCACCAAAATAATCCAATGCAAGGGAATTTATTCAGGCTCCCGGGT
>PVKP010020060.1:0-41299 GCA_004027715.1 Plecturocebus donacophilus | reverse complement strand
CTAATATCCAGAATCTACAAAGAACTAAAACAGATTTACAAGAAAAAAACAAATAAGCCCATTCAAAAGTGGGCAAAGGATATGAACAGACACTTTACAAAAGAAGACATACATGAGGCCAACAAACATATGAAAAAATGCTCATCATCACTGGTCATTAGAGAAATGCAAATCAAAACTACATTGAGATACCATCTCAACGCCAGTAAAAATGGTGATCATTAAAAAATCGGGAGACAACAGATGCTGGAGAGGAGGTGGAGAAATAGGAACACTTTTACACTGTTGGTGTAAGTGTAAATTAGTTCAACCATGTGGAAGACAGTGTGGCGATTCCTCAAGGACCTAGAAATAGAAATTCCATTTGACCCAGCAATCCTATTATTGGGTATATATCCAAAGGATTATAAATCGTTCTACTATAAGGACACATGCACACGAATGTTCATTGCAGCACTGTTTACAATAGTAAAGACCTAGAACCAATCCAAATGCCCATCGATGATAGACTGGACAGGGAAAATGTGGCACATATGTACCATGGAATACTATGCAGCCATAAAAAACGATGAGTTCATGTCCTTTGTAGGGACATGGATGAACCTGGAAACCATCATTCTCAGCAAACTGACACAAGAGCAGAAAATCAAACACTGCATGTTCTCACTCATAGGCGGGTGTTGAATAATGAGAACACATGGACACAGGGAGGGGAGCATCACACACTAGGGAAGGGACAGTGGGGATGGGGATTGGGAGTTGGGGAGGGTTAACATGGGGAGAAATGCCAGATATAGGTGATGGGGATGAAGGCAGCAAACCACATTTCCATGTATGTACCTATGCAACAATCCTGCATGTTCTTCACAGTAACCCAAAACCTAAAGTGCAATAAAATATATATATATATATATATATATATATATATATATATATATATGAATAAAGTTCTGATACATGCTACCACATGGATGAAACTTTAAAGCATTATGTGAAGCAAAAAATCAGACACAAAAATTCACATATTGTATGATACCATTTATATGAAATATCCAGAATAGACACATCCATAGAGATAGAAAGTGTATTAGTGGCTGCCCAGATCAGTTGCTGGAGAGAGAATGGTGAGTGACTGCTAATGCATATGTAGTTTCTTTTGGGGGCTGCAAAAATGTTCTACAATTAGTGTATAGATGTTTGCTTAACTTTGTAAATATAATGAAAACGATTGAATTTGTACAGTTAAATGGATGAATTTTATGGTGTGGAAATTATAACTCATAAAGGTGTTAAAATAAATGAGTAAGCAAAATGTGAAGTGAAATACACTATAATCATGTCTCCCAAAGATGATCAAATATTTTGCAAATGTTTGTTGAAAATTTTTTGTATTTATCATAATGTATACATACTTTATGATTGTTATTTTCGGCAAAGAGGCTTATTCTACAAATACTATCCAAACATTTTGAAAAATCTTATTTTTATGCAGGGAGTACTTTTCATATAAATGTATACATATTTCAGTATTTATAAAGGCCACAAATTAATCCATTGGATTGATACCTTACAGTTTATTTAAACATTTGCTTTTTGATGAACATTTAGGTAATTTCTAATGATTTCCTTTTCAAATAAAACTCCAGTGAATATCTTTATACATTTATCTTTGAGCAATTGTGTATTTCCGTAAGATGTCTTTCTTCAATAAGAACTGTCTTCAAAGGTATTTTATTTATTTATTTATTTTTGAGACGGAGTCTCCCTCTGTCCCCCAGGCTGGAGTGCAGTGGCTTGATGTCGGCTCACCACAACCTCCATCTTCTGGGTTAAAGAGATTCTCCTGCCTCAGCCTCCTGAGTAGCTGGGTCTGCAGGCGCACGCCACCACGCCCAGCTAATTTTCGTATTTTTAGTAGAGACGGGGTTTCACCATGTTGGCTAGGATGATCTTGATCTCCTGACCCCGTGATCCACCCACCTCAGCCTCTCAAAGTGCTGGGATTACAGGCATGAACCACCACTCCCGGCCTGAAAGTTATTTTTATAAGAAACTGGGAGACGCTTATTAGGTGCTGCTAGCTACATAACAAACTGGAAGTTCTCCACATTTCCGTTCTGTGTCTTAAAGCCAATCTGTTATCTGAAGGTTTTTTTTTTTTTTCATCTTTTAAGTTCCAGCGTATATGTACAGGATGTGCAGATTTGTTACATAAGTAAACATGTGCCATGGTGGTTTGCTGCACAGATAAAAAATATATAGTACGCTTCACAAATTTGCATGTCATCCTTGTGCAGAGACCATGCTCATCTTCTCTGTATCATTCCAATTTTAGTATATTTACTGCTGAAGTCAGCACTGAAATTTTTTTCTTAAAACATAAGTTACCCTTTTAAAAAGGGGAGGCATTTTTTCATA
Organism: Plecturocebus donacophilus; assembly: GCA_004027715.1. Classification (NCBI taxonomy): domain Eukaryota; kingdom Metazoa; phylum Chordata; class Mammalia; order Primates; family Pitheciidae; genus Plecturocebus; species Plecturocebus donacophilus. The sequence goes on along the minus strand of PVKP010020060.1, from coordinate 38,881 downwards.
TCCATGAATACTTTCATTCTTGTTGAATATATCAAAAATTAAACATATTTGCCATATATTATCTGACTGATTTGCATTTAGGGAATAGCTACTAAAAAAAAACAAAAGAAAGAAAACTTACTAGTCTAAATAGTCAAAACCCAAAGCTAAGATACTAGTATTTTTTGGGGGGTTACAGAGTATACATTATTCAATTGAGATTCAGATGAACTATTGTACGCATACTGCACATTTAAGCTGTCCCGAGGCATTACTAACTTGTATAACTAAACTTTACATAGATGATTTTTGTTAGGAACTCTAGCACTGCCACAGTTTGCAGTCAGTATTGGATGAGGCTTCTCAATTCTTGCTCTTTCCTTTTAGATAAGTGAGCTACAATATTAGTCAAATTACCACCTAAAAATTAATTTCCAAATGGTAATTGTACTTTATCTTTAAAGGAAAAGATTAACACTGAAAGCAACATGTATGTTGGTCCTTACAATTTTAGATATATGTGACTTCTTCAAAAGAATTCCCATTTTAATTAATTTGCTAAGGGTTATTAAATAATGTTTATTTATATCCTAAGTTAAAGTGGATATGATAGAAAATAGATGATAGATAACACACAGTGTAGGTTATTTCTATTATATAATTAATGATGCACAAATATATGCATATATAATATATACACACACACACAAGTTTTGATGGCATTCTTAGAGCATCATAATACTATTGCCCATATAGTTAGTAGTCCCCCATTTTTTACTTAAACTAAAATTGCATTTTGAATTGTAATTCAGACTTCTTTCTGCTTACCAAGAAAGAAAAAAATAGGCATCCATATTCACTAGAATAGAGAAATTTATATCAAAGTGTGAGGAAGCAAACTGACTACATTCGTTTAAAGAGAGAGCAAAGGGTGATTGTTTTACTCAGACTGATATAAAAGATGCCTTGCAAGGACACAATTAACAAATACCAAGATGCTTAATTTTAAACCACAGCACTTCCCTGTAGTTTGTATATTTGTATACTCCTTTATTGACTAAAATCCATCAACTATTTTCCTTTCACATTGCTTGTATTCATTTTTAGACTTATTCCAATTCTGAATATTTCATTTCTATTATAAAGTGTTAAATCTCTAAGCATAAAATTTGTGACTTTTTTTCTGATAAATGTCTAGTCATGATCCAGCAAACTGATTTATTGTATAAATAATAATTTTTTATTCTGTTGTATATAATTCTTTCCTAGAATTCTTGCAGAAAGGGAATGATTCTCAGGAAAGAGATTTGAGTTGTTCCCTGGGAAGGTATGCATCTCACCTACCCTTCAGTTAAGTTATGGATTGCATTCAACAAGAGCAAATAGTGACACATTTTCTATCTTCTTCTGTCACTGTGCTAGGTTGTCTCAAGTAGAAAAATTATACTCACTTAAAAAATAATTATGTAGAAGCTTAACTTTGGCATAGGTTAAAATTTTCCCAGATCTCAGCTATGACAGTTAGCATTCCTCTAGTCTGAGACTTACAAAAGTCCTGGAATTTCTCTCCAAGGAAAAATGTAGGGTCTTTCTCCCTATTCAGTTTTCAAAGTACATTTGACCCCTGAACAGCATAAGAGTTTGGTGCTGACCCCCCACGCAGTTGAAAATCCTTGTTTAACTTTTGACTCCTTCAGAAATTAACTACTGATAGCCTATTGTTGACCAGAATCCTTGACAATAACATAGTCGATTAACACATATTTTAATACATATTATAAACTGTATTCTAATAATAAAGTAAGCTACAGAAAAGAAAACAATATTAAGAAAATCACAAGAAAGATAAAATAGTTACAGTACTATACTGTATTTATCACAGCTGTAAGTTTGCGTCATCTGTTTATAAGATGAATTGTCTGAGGTGGTGGGCAAATGCAGTGACGGACCTCAAGCTACAGTAATACATCAAGCGGTTCAACGTTTTCTTGTAATGTTATGACTTTTCTCTGTTTTGGGGAAACACTTCCAGCATCCCTAGTGGTATGACATATGGATCCCATGGTGTTATTCAAGGTTTACAATATTGCACTAAACACAATGAAAGATACCTAGAACTTTGAGAGGTCACTTTTTACTGTGGTAACACAACTTACTGGAGAGATGAACTGCCTACGCAAAGATGATTAGTGACACACAGGGTTTTAAGTGGATACTTGCAACACTTGAGCTCATCACAACAGCAACAGAAGGTGGCTATGAAATGATTACAGCAGTACAGTATGTAGTGTGGTTAGTTTTATGCAGTTATGGTTTAATACTACCCCTTTATGTTTGCTTGTTTAAATAGTGCCATGTATAGTGTTTGTGTACCTAAGTTTTGGTAAGTTTTAACATTTTATAATAAATTCGTATATATTTTATAGTAGTACATGATAAACTAGTATCTACGTATATTTTGTGCATTTGTGGCATACTTTTTTCTTTTCTCTTTTCTTTTTTGATATTTCAAAGCTATGCTTTTTGTCTATGAGCTTTTTGAACTTGTCACAAATCTCCAACAATTTTTCCAGTATGTTTATTTTTAAAAATCTGCTTGTACGTGGATGCACACAGTTCAAACCCATGTTGTTTAAAGGCCAACTGTAGTCTGATTTCATAGAATCATGGATGTTCAAGTTGGATGGAACTTTAGACATAATCTGGTTTAAAGCCATCATCATACATATGAAGACACTGAGTTTGAGGGAGATGATGTAATACATTCTGAGTCAAATGAATTAGTGACTGAAATAAGACTGGAATCCAGGGATTTTTTTGTTTTGCTTTGTTTTTTGTCTATTTCAAGTCCTTTTGATCTTTTCTTTTCTATGTATGTATGAACTAGATGACTTCAAGGTTCTTTCCAGCACTGGGATTTTGTGGAGTAGATTATAGTGGAGGAATTTTTATAAACTTGGCCTTGTTTCAGTTGTGGTAAATTTCTGAAAGACTGTAGTTATTTCCTTTGAATTCTATAAAATTCCAGAGAAATTATTCTACAGTTAGCAATTTGTTATTGTCAATGAGCTAGACCATGTCATTATAAGGAAAACGCTAGTTCTAGGCTGCACATTCCACTGGATGGATCCATTGGGTCCTCAATTGGTGAAAAGATCTCAGGGTACTAATTATTGTGGGTGAGTTTTTCTTTGGAGCCACTAGTTTACTCACAAAAACCAAAGGGTATTACTATTATCTGAGAAACAGAAAACAATATCAGCCCTCTGGGTCCTGCCTGTTTTATAGGGCATAAATATATAATGAAGTATCTCTGAGTTCAGGTTAAGAGAAACAGCATGGGTCATTAGAGGAGATCAGACTTGTTCAGGGTGGTATGACCACAGACTGTGGCTTGTGTCATCAGGACAACAACACTGTCAGTGACCTCGCATCATGACTTGCATTAATGGTGGTCACCTAATTAGCTAATACCATTTTTAGCAGCACTGACATAATGGCCCTGGATTATATTGGTAGGACACTGACTTGCATGTTCTAATTCCTCTACCTGCTGACTGGATCCATTCTTGCTTGGAACATAGATGTTGATATTTAGAAGATAAATTTAGTCCATTGGCTAAATACTGATCAGAATTGTGGATTTGGTGATTGGGAAATGCTTTCATCCCCTGGGAAATAAAAGTTTCTGCTTGGACAGGGTGCCACCAGACTTGGTATACATTTTTATTATTGATTTTCATCAGGCAGGGGATTCTGAGAAGGAAGAGAATTGCCTTGCTCAGAAAGTAGTGAGTGAGCAAGGCAGTGAGCAAGGCTGAGCTTCTCAGTGTCTGCCCATTTGTTCCACTCTTATAACTTCTGAAAGAAAACGCAGAACACCGAAAATGTTCAGCACGGTACTTGGGAGTTATTTGACATTCTGGCATATTCTTTTCTGACTCTCATATGCTATTTTAAAGCCCTTGTTCACCAAGAAACCACAGAAGAAGAAGAGGTGGACACAGGCACAAATCCTAGAAAGCTGTTACCTTTTGAATAATAAATCAATCCACCTGGGTCACCATGCGCCTCCAGTATTTTCCACTGGATATAAAGTGATTCACTTTCTTTCTGGTTGCTTTGGTCCTTTATAAGACCAGCTTCTTAATATCTCTTTCCTTGATGTGAGGCTGTCCTAACTAGTACTTCTTCTTGCCTAAGGAACTACAGCTGTTTTGATATTCCCCAGAACCATCTTCTCCCTGTCCCCTCCACTTCTTGCTTGGGAAAGAAAAACCAACTTCCTTCCTTGGGGAACCCCAATATTTATTTACATTTCTATTTTGAAGCTGAATTCTGTAAGTTTTTTCATGTTGTCACTAACTGCAATAAAGACAGAGGGACCCCTCTCTATATAGTCTTGAAGAGGAGGGAAGCATGACCAGAGGAAATTGATTGATTGACATAGACTAGAAGCAAAAAAGCCATCTCAATGCAACTGTTTTTGTTAATATCTTTCTTCAGTCTTTTGTTGGTCAGCTGTTTTTTTCATGCCCTACAGCCTGAGGTTTCTGAACTTAGGATTGTCTCCCTAACCAAAAGACCCAAGGAATGACCATTGGGTACTCCTTGGGCCCTTTGGTGAGGGCATCTGGCCTAATCATGACAAACTGATGAGTTGGCGTCTTCCATAGAGTGGAACAAGGACTGTTGGCTGAGAAAAGAGTGAATCTGAAGCTGAGGACAGAGTTGGCTCATGGAACATTTTATCTGTTTTCTGAGTTTCTTGTCCCAGTACGTCAACAAATTTGTTTTTGCTTAAAGACTTTCCCACACAAATGTCTGCCAAGTTCAGATGACTGCTTTTTTAGATTGATCTTGGTTTTCTTGGAACAAGAGCTGAAATTATATAATAAGCTCAGTTGGTCTCAGTGAGAAAAAGTTGGGAGATTCTATTTTCACATACATTAGACAGGTCTGGGCATAGAAAAAAGAAGGGCCTGAAAACAAGGTGGGTGAGGGTGGGAGGTGGGAGGAAAGAACTAGTTAAAGGAGATTTCACTGTGTCTACTTTCCCCACTTGTCCTTGGGGCTCTCTGGGCCACTCAGAGTTAAGGCACTGTGGCTGCAATGCTCCACATTGAGATAGACTCTGACCACACTCTCAGTTGATTTACCCTAGGCCAGTGTGTTAGAAAAGGGACTTTAGGTCCCTGATTTCTAAATTGGTAGAGATATTGTCAATTTCCAGAGCAGCTCCAGAGTGTATATTCATAGACTAGAAGGCGCTTTCCTCTGAGACATAAAGAAAACATGCCATTGTGATGATCTCCCTGTTGGAAACTACAGTCATCCCTTAATATCCATGGAGGATTAGTCCCAGGCCCCCCGTGGATACAAAAAATCCCTGAATGCTGAAGCCCCTATATAAAATGGCATAGTATTCACATATAACTTATGCACGTCCTTCCATATACTTTTTTTTTTTTTTTTTTTTGAGACAGAATCTCACTCTGTTGCCTAGGCGGAGCACAGTGGCACAATCTCAGCTCACTGCAACCTCTGCCTCTTCTGCTCAAGTAATTCTTGTGCCTCAGCTAACCAAGTAGCTGAGACTACAGGCATGCACCACCATGCCCAGTTAATTTTTGCCTTTTTAGTAGAGACAGGGTTTCTCCATGATGGCCAGGCTGGTCTTGAACTCCTGGTCTCAAGTGATTTGCCCACCAGGCTCCCAAAGTCATCAAATGAGTCATCAAATGAGTCATCAAATGAGTTATCAAATGAGTCCTCTCCCACACTCATCAAATCAGGTAATTCACTCTTTTCGTGGTGAAAAGCAAGGGTTAGGCTGAGAAGCCAGAAGTGCTTAAGGGAAAATTCTTCCTTGTAGAAACCAGAGGAGTGGGAAAATACGTTTCTTTCTTATAATACGTTTTCTTGGCATAGACACTAGAATTTTCATGAGTGACACCATCAGCAGTAAGAATATTGTGGCTTTTGCAGGCAGCTTCAGGGGACTATAGCATAACAACGGAGAAGATAAATGTTTAAAGGATACTTGCTTTCCTCCTCATCCTTGATGTTCTCTAGTCTAAATGCCAGGAGTGGTTCTGATTACATTAGCCCATGAAAATGATGCATGGGTGGGTTTGGGAGAAAGAAAATGAATTTATCAAGAACAAGATAAATTAATATAGAATCATGTATCATGAAAGAATGGTAGTAGGTTAGTTTGAGACGTTTTGGGGAATACTCACAGTTTGTAGTTTATAATCTAATGAAAAAGATGAAAGTCAACAAATGCAAGAGAAATAGACATTTGTAAATAAGTAATTTTGTTGTAATGAGAATTAAGTCAGTGATTTTGTTAGTGAGTGGGGTTAAACGGAAAGTTTACGAAGAAAGTGAACCTTGATCTGTGATGATGAGGAGATGGGGAATGTGGGAACAGGAGCCTTGAGGTTCTGGTCATATGCTGAAAACCCATAGAAAAGAGCTGAGGAGTCTTTCTGATGTCATCCAAAGTTGAACATGAAATATTATGATGTTGCTGCTGCTGCTGTTGATGGAAGGAAGATAAATGCTGTGACAGACGCCCACAACATTTTGGCAAGAAATAGAATTCCATTTGGTATGATGCATTTCAAGGGAATAACCTTTAGCGTCATGCAGATGTGGCATGTTTTTGGCTCATTCCTAAACTATGGGGTTTGTGATCTATACAAATGTGGAAGGCATCAGGTTGAAATGCAATACAATATCTCTTGGCCAATGTAATCGACAAAGTGAAAATTGCAACAATTCCCCAGATACATGTTGAAAAGCAGAAAACCACCCAAAATACAAAAGTGCTTTCTTCAAAAAAAAAAAAAGTCAGAAAAAAGTATCTAAACATAGGATAAAGGCTCTCTGTACTGCTCCTGCCCTTTTCAGCCTAATATCAAATGCATCATTTCTTTGATGTGGTAAGAGAAGTACTTGTATCCTTATTTACTAAAGTCCATCTTCTTTGGGATTGATCCCAAAGGGTCAATGAGATGACCCCCCACCACCTTCTCTGCAGGTTCTCCTGTTGTCTTTTTAATTTCTCCTGTTATTACCCCAGAAAGACCTTAGGACATGTGCCTGGTTTCTTGCTTTTAGCTTCTGTTCTTTTCAATTTATCCAACTTGAGCCTCCGGATCAGTATCCCTCCCTCCCTCCCTCCCTCCATACTTTCCTTCCTTCCTTCCTTCCTTCCTTCCTCTCTCTCTTTTTGTTTTTTGAGACAGGGTCTCTCTCGCTCTCTCTATTTTTGTTTTTTGAGACAGGGTCTAGCTCTGTTGCCCAGCCTGGAATGCACTGGCACAATTATGGCTCACTGGGCTCAAGTGATCCTCCCATCTCAGCCTCTTGAGTAGCTGGAACACAAGTACATGCCACCCCTTGGTCTCCCAAAGTGCTGGGATTACAGGTGTGAGTGAGCCATGCACCCAGCCATTTTTTTGTATCAATTGCCAATCTAAATTTTAAAACGGATTTCCATTCTCTACAAGATGAAATCAAATTCATTTACCCAATATTCACTGTGATATATAAGACAGATCTACTTTTTAACTGCAGTTGTCCCATTTCATCACACAAATTCTTCAGTAAGCCACACTGACTCATTGTTTCCCCAACCAGCTCTTTGAGCTTTCCACCCACTAGGTCTAGGCTCATCCTAGTCTCCCTTGTCCCTTTCCTCCCACTACCTAAGTCCTTTCCATAAGTGCAAGTTCAGCTAAAATCCACATTCTGTATGAAATTTTGCCCAAACACTGCAGTCAGGATTTTAAAAAATTGTACCACTTGTGTCATTCACCATATTTCAAAGATATTGATGACTTTTTGGGTATTGTTTATACATCTTACCTCTTCAAAAACATTCTTGAGGGCGGAGACCTTTTCATGTCCTTCCCATGTCTAGCAAAATTCTCTTACGTTATAGATTCCAATGATGAAGGAAGCATTTCAGAAGTGGGGAGAGGAGAAGGAATGTGCTGCAGAGATGAGCATATGGGTTCCTGAGGCAGGTAGGTTCATGAGGCACATTCATTCATTCATTCATTTATGTATTTACTTATTTTTGAGACTGAGTCTCACTCTGTCACCCAGGCTGGAGTACAATGGCATGACCTTGGCTCACTGTAGCCTCTGCCTCCCAGGTTCCAGCGAGTCTCCTGCTTCAGCCTCCTGGGTAGCTGGGATTACAGGCATGTGCCACCATGCCTGGCTAATTTTTGTAGTGATGGGGTTTACACTACAGTAGAGATGGGGTTTCACCATATTGGCCAGGCTGATCTTGAACTCCTGACCTCAAGTGATCCACCCACCTTGACCTTCTAAAGTGCTGAAATTACAGGCACGAGCTACTTTGTCCAGCCCAGGAAGCATTTTCAAACTAAATAATAATGAAAACATAACATCAACTATTGAGGGATGCAGCTAAAGTTAACTTAGAGGGAACTGAAAGCCTAAAATAAATGCATTAGAAAACAAAAAAGGCTGAACACCAGTGGGCTTCTATTTCTAGAAGTTAGTAAAAGAATCATAAGTTAAAACCAAAAAAGTAGAAAGAATAAAATTATAACAATAAGAAAATAAATCAGTAAAGGAGAAAACAAAATAAGAAGCTTCTAAAAAGTTAAAATTTCTTTATCTGAAAAGACTAATAAAATTGGTAAAGCCATGGCAGGAATGAATGGGAAAAAGAAGGCAAAATAGTTGGTATCAGAAATGAAAAAATATGACATCACTATAGATCCTATAGCCAATACAAAAAAAAATTACCGAAATCTTTATGTGAGTAAATTTGAAAATTAAATAAAATGGATAGATGAATAGGTTCCTAGATAAACTAGACATAGTCATAAGAAAAATCAAAAAGTCTTCTCTTTTATAGTTATTAGTTAAATAGAACTCATAATTTAAAATTATCCCACAAAGAAAACTCTAATCCAGATAGTTCTGCTGATGACTTCTACCAAACACAAAGGCAAAAATCCTACTGATTTTATGTAAACTTCTCTAGATAATCTCAAAAGAGCAAAGGAAATTCTGCTTATTTCATGAGCCAGTATAACTTTATTTTTCCCTTTATTTCTTTTAAAATCTTGAAATAATTTTAAGCTCACAGAAAAGTTGAAAAACTGACATGGAAATTTACATATACTCTTTATTTCTCTTTTCGTAAAATTGACAACTTGCATAACCACAGTACAATTTTTAAAACAAGCAGATTAATATTGGACATTACTGTTAACTAAGGCACAACCATTGTTAGAATTTTGCCAGTTTGACCCCTAATGTTCTTTTCATTTCTGGGATCCAGTCCAGGATTCCCACATTGCATTTAGTTTTGGCATCTCCTTAGTCTCATTCAATCTGTGGCAGTTCTTCAGTTTTTGCTTGTCATTTTTAAACTTGACACTTTTGATGATTAGTGGTCAGGTATCATAGGATGTCTTTCAATTTGGTTTGTCTGATATTTTCTCATGATTCCATAGGGTTGTGCAATTTTGGTGAGAATGTATTACAGTTGTGATACTGTATCATATCAGGAGGTGCCTGCTGTTGATACAACTTATTACTGATGATGGTAGTAACCTTGATCACTTGGCTACAGTGGTGTCTGCCAGGTTTCTCCGCCATAAAAATTTCCTATTTTTCCCTTTGTCATTGGTAGATACCTTAGGGAGATATTTTGAATATATACCCTGATTCTCCTCAAACTTTGCCCATTGATCAAAGGATGTTTAAGATATCTACACAGAAAATTATACACCATAATTGAGAACATTTAAAGAATGCATAAAAAGACTCACTATTTTAAAGATGTCAGTTATTTCTCAGTTGATCTATAGATTCAATCTCAGTTAAAATTCCTTGCAGATTTTTTTTTTTTTGGTATCAGTTGATAGGCTGATTTTCATATTTAGATGGAAAAACAGAGGCCAAGAATAGCCAAGTTGCTTTTGAGGATGATAAATAAGGTAGTAGAACTTGTTTAACTGGCTATAAAGACACATTCTAAAGCAGGAATAATTTACACAGTGTGGTAATAATGCCATGAGAGATAAATAGATGGAACAGAATAGAGGCACACACTGATTTATTCATAGAGACAGATTTATTCATTTATGATTTAATTTCTGACAAAGATCAACTTTTCAGTCAATGGTGGTAGATTAATTTTATGACCATTTGGAATAAATGAAACTGAACCCCTGCCTCATAGTGTACATGAAAATTATTTCCAGGTAACTTACAAATCTGTATGTGAAAGGCAAAACAATAAAGCTTCCAAAAGATAATATAGGACTATTTCTTCATGTCCTGGGCATAGAGAAAGATTTATTAAACAGAATTGAAAAAGCACAAATCGTAGAGGAAAAGGTTGATAAATTGGATCGCTTTAATATGAAGAACTTCTATTCATCTACAGACTCCCCTAAAAAGAGTGTAAAAGCAAGCTCCAGAGTAGAATAGAATATTTGCAAGCATGTATTGTTGGTGGGAGTGGAAATTGGCAAAAAGGCTTTAGGAAATGGCCCAGTATTTTCTATTAAAGTTAAACATATGAATACCCTATGGCCCAGCAATGCCACTCTTAGTTACATATTCAACAGAAATGTTTGCTATATGCACAAATAAATAGGTATAAAAATATTCTTAATAGCATTATTCACAATAATGAAACACCCCAATTAACAATCAACACTAAAACTGGTAAATTAATGTGCTACATTCATACAATATATGAAATGGCAGAGGAAAAGAAACCAACTACAGCTACATGCAACAATATGAATCTCACAGGCTTACTACTGCAAGGCGTCCAGACTGGGAGCCCATGAGAACAACCTGTTGCTTGTATTTTTCTCTCACTGCCTCTGACCTTGATGGTGCTAGTGTCTTGCAGAAGTTGCTGCACCCGTTGCCATGGAGCTGCACAGACACCTGGGTTAGGGCTGGGAGCAGCTGAAGGAGGAGGTTTGGTGAGAGCTGAAGGACCGAGGAGGCTGGGCTGTTGTCCGGCAGTGTCAATGTGCATGGGCTGGAACTGTACCTGGTGTCTTGCAGCGACTTTCATAGCTGAACGGCTAATGTTTTATTTTGTTATTATTCCTGCTTTCCTGTTTTATTCCTGCCTTTCAAATCCTGAGCAAATTTCTCTTGTGACCAAGCTTAACTGGAATCAAAGGGAATTCTGGGAAATGTAGTTCTTGATTAGCTAATTTGACAGAGTTCAAGTCATTGTAAGAGTGATTTTTCAGGGAAGAGGGCAAGAGAGAGACTGAGAGAAGGCTTTAAGGGGCATCTGGCATGTGGACAATATTCTATATCTTTGCCTGAGTGGTGGTTATGTGAAGGGTACTTGGTGAAAATTCACTTGGTGGAACATTTAGGTTTTGTACACTTTTTAATTACTTATATATTACGCTCACCCCAGCAACACTCACAAAAGGTTTAAAAAAAAAAGCATAAAAAAGCATAGGTTTTGTAGTTAAATACATAGCTCCAATGACTGATCCTGCTAGTTTCTAGCCGTAAGACTTTGGAAAAATTATGTCATTTTATTCTTAGTAATGTGGGGATAATAATGCTTTCTACCTCATAAGTTTTGTAAGCATTAAATGAAATGATTATATTAGCACTGTGTCTAGTATATAAAAAGCATACAAGATAGTTTCATTGGCCTGGCAATGAAATTCGCCTGTAATTCCAGCATTTTTGGAGGCCCAGGTGGGTGGATCACTTGATGTCAGGAGTTCGAGACCAGCCTGGTTAATATGGTGAAACCCCATCTCTACTAAAAATACAAAAATTAGCCAGGTGTGGTGGCACCTGCCTGTAGTCCCAGCTACTCAGGAAGCTGAGGCAGAAGCATTGCTTGAACCTGGGAGGCAAAGGTTGCAGTGAGACAAGATTGCACCACTGCACTCCATGCCTGGCTGACAGAGCAAGACTCCATCTCAAGAAAAAAAAAGTTTCATTATTGTTCCAGACATATTACTAGATTACGTGGCAATATATTTTATGATATATTTATAGTATGTTTTACATATATATAGGTATAATGATATATGATAACAAGAATAGCTAACTTTTTGAGCACTTGCTATGTTTCAGGCACTATTATAAGCAAATTTTCATTTATTCACTCACTGAAACTCTGTAAGAATCCTTGAGATGGAATCTATCATTACCTCCATCAAAGAGATGAGTCAATTGAGTCTAAAGAGTTTACATAACTGTTCCCAGGTCACACAGCTCTTAAATGGTGGGGCCAAGGATTTAAATCCAGGGCACATATGTGTAGGGAGGGATGTATGTGCAGGTGGATATAGTCATATAAGCAATGTGTGTTAGTCAGACCTGTTTTGGTTGGAACTCAGAGAAACCCAGCTTCACCTACTGGCTTAGGACAAGTGGGTCATTTAGAGGAAGATTATTGGAACATTTCACATCATTGTAGGAAAGACAAGGATGCAGTGAGATCCCAGGTCCACTGGAACCAAGATGTCAAACCTGTAGGCTTCTCTTTCACGTGTCTTTTTTCTGCTTGTCTCTATGTTGTTGCCTTAAATGCTGCCTATTGCAAATAAGCTTTCTCCATGTAGCAGAAACCACAGCAGGCGGGCAGCTGCTCCTGGGTCTTGCATCCTGTTTCCAACCCCCACAGAGAGGCTGCCTCTCTTCCTTTACTTCTAGGACAAAAATTTGGAGTAAGAACTGATTAGTCCAATTGGGTTGTTTATCAATATATGTCTGTGGCAAAAGGAGCTGACTCATAAATAGATTCTTTAATCTTATGAAGAATCTTATAAAATTTGCTCCTCTTGCCATAGAGGAGCAGAATCTATTGAGTCTTATAAACACATTGTCTGTGTATGGTATTTCCCAGAGAAGGAGGAAGCCATCATGAGTTATAGGGCCACAGAGATTGGTGTCCACCATGACTGATATGGAAAAGAAAGCCCAGTAGCAAAATCTGTGTGTTGCCCTGGTATAAAGCCTGTATCTCCGGGAAAAGTGTCATTCTTTATCCATGTTCCAGGACTTTCATTTTAATGATTATATTTCCTGGTAGACAAAGATATGAGGATCAGCCAGATCAAGAATGAAAGAGAGACTGTAGCTGTATTACTTTGCTGAATCATTATCCTAATGCAGGATATCTAATAAGCAAAGGAAAAGAACAGATACCAAAGAGTCAACAATCATTCTGGAAAATAGGTTTTGAAAACAAATGTGCCTATAAACTGCAGAAGCTCTTCCCTTCCAGTTATTCATAATATAGAGTATCACTGAAAATTAAGGCAGGTAGGATAACAACCTATAACCATTCGCAGACACCTTGCCAAGTGACTTTGCAAAACGATTTAGAAAACATGTAAAGATTAATCTTTAGGTTGAAGGCTTTTTTGTGTGTGTGGCTAAAATATCAGTTTCCTGAAACTTTAAGGTCCAACGGGAAAAGAATGCAGTTTGGGTTGCGGGTCAAGTTTGGAGTGTCTGATGAATGAAGAGAGAATGAGGTCACAGTGAAGCATGCTTAATTCAGGAAAAAAATGTGTCTCATTTCCCAGAATATTTGCTAGGGAAAGGTGGAAGGAAAGGGGGGAACTCCCCATACAAAATCCTGCTGGCTTATGCTCGATAGCCTATTACCATGCCTAAAAGATGATTTATAACATTGACACTTAATATCAGAAATTTACTTGTAATCAATCTTTGATGATGCAAGACAAAAAGAGAAAAACATACAATTTTAGAATTATTCCTACTTGGCCTTGAAACCTGGTTTGTAATTTGACACAAATGTTAGCATGCTCTGTACGCTATTCTGCATTTTGGTAAAGTTAAAATTTATCTAGATGGTCCTTTTATATCAGTATGAAGAAACTACTTTATTCTTTGGATAGCTGAAGAGTATTCCAGAGTGTCTGAATATGTGGGTTATTATAATTAACCAAGGGCCTATTGGGGCATTTGTTTATGTTCAATCTTTTGTTCAATACATTTGTTTATGTATAATCTTCGTTATAAAGAACAATACTGACAGATTCTATTTTCCCTGTACACATTCTGTTTTGCCCATTATATATTTAGTGATAAGTTTATAAAAATAGTTGCTTTATCAAAGTGGATGTGCATTTTTAGTTTTAGTAAGAATTTAGTAAATTCTTTACATAGCAAAAGGGATTTTGCAAAATCCAATTTACTTAATTTCCAATTGTAATCCAGTTATTTCAATAATAAGTGCTGAATAAGCAATTTTCCCACTGATATAAAATGGCAGTTGTAATAGATTAACCCCCTATGTTTTGCTGTAGTCTATTGCTAGACTTTCTTTAATATTTCTATGAACTTTCCTATTACATTTCATTGTTCTGTCTATACATGAATCAGAATCATGCTGAGGTAGGCTGAATAATGTCCTTCCCCTCATTCCTCCACTCCCAAGATGTCCACATCCTAATCCCTGGTACCTATGAATGTGTTTCTTTACATAGCAAAAGGGATTTTGCAGATCTGATTAAACTAGAAACCTCGAAATGGAGGGATTTTCTTAGATTATCTGGATAGGCAAAATCTAATCATGTGGGCATAAAATCAGAGAAACATTTCCATCTGTGTTTAGAATAAGAGAAAACATGACTACAGAAAAATTTTAGTGAAATGCAACACTGCTGGCTTCAAAGATGATGGCATGAGGCCTTGAGCCAAGGAAAACAATGGCCTTTAGGAATGGAAGAGGTGAAGCATCAGATTCTCCTCAAGACCCTCCAGAAAAGAACACATTCCTGCCAGCACCTGGACGTTAGCCCAGTGAGGCCCATTTTGGACTCCTGACCTCCAGAGCTATAAGCTAATAATTTCCTATTGTTTGAATTTGTGGTACTTTGTTACAGAAGTCATAGGAAACTAATATATGTGCTATTTGGATAATGTATTAATATCAGGTAGAGCTAGTTCTCTCTCGCCCTATAACTTTTGAATTTTCCCTCTGACTTGCCCTGATGATTCTTGTTTATTTTCCATTTGAATTCTAGATTGACTTATCTAGTGTCCTTCTCCCTCCTTTCCTCAAAACCTATTGGTGTTTGAATTAAAATGCTATAGAATATATGTATTAACTTGAGGAAATGCTTTAATATTTTGCACCCTCTAGTCCAAAAACTTGGTATGCATTTTTGTTTTGTTTTGTTCAGGTCTTCTTTTTTCTTTCCTCCTCAATAGTTTTATAAACATTATATAGATAATGTTTATAAATTATATATATATATATAAATTATATATATATATAAATTATATAGATATTACTAATTTTCTTTTAAAGATTATTCATTGATATTTTCTTTTCATTTGTTTTTTAATTGTTGCCTTTTCCTCAAATATATCTTCCAGTGATTTTTGTTCGTATGTAGGAAGGCTAATAATTTTTGTGTTAATTTTGTACACACATCCACCTTGTGAATTATTGTTTGAAATGAGTTTCCAGTGGATTCCTTTACTTTCTTCATGTGAATAATCATGACTCCTGAAAAATAAGGTAGTTTTGTCTCTTCTTCTTGAATGTATATATTTCAAATATATGTTTCTTTTGACGGGTTCCTCCAAGACTATGTGGGAAAAAAAGTGATGAAACACACTTCCTTTTCTTGTGCCTAAATTTAATGAGGAATGATTCTTTCTCTGTTTCTCATATTTGGTGCTAACCTTTGGGTGAACATATATATAGTTTATATGTTATAGAAATTGATTTATTTGAAGGGAATGACTAAATGTGCATAAAATACATTTTCTCTTTTCTACTGGGAATAGAGGTACATATCCCAGCCTCATTTGCAATTAGCTTTGGCCATGTTGCTAAGCTGTTTCTGAGAGATTATAAGCAATTGTGTGTGTGTGCGTGTGATTCATGTTTATCCCATAAAGACCTCCCCCAACAATTTCTCCTAACTTTCCTTCTGGCTGGCTGGGTGCAGGCAATGATGAGGTCCTAGGGGATTTCAAAGTCACAAGAAGGAAGAATCTGGGTCTTTTAGTGATGATGTGGAGTGCTGTGCCGATCCAGGACATCCACCCACACTAGTGCATGAATCTTAAGCTTTCACAATTATACAGCCATTGTCATTTGTTGTTGTGGGACCCCCATTCCTCCTATTTGTTAGATCTGGGGAAAGAACATGCCTGTCTTCTGTCACTAGGCTTGAAGTCTGGAAATGAGGGACCTGGGCTGCCTTCTGCTGGGTGGAGGGGGCACTGGTTATAAGATGCTCTGCCGCTCTGTTGTTCTTTCATTCTTAGGTTCAATAGCCAGTCTGTCTTCCTCTTTCTACCTTTTCTTGGTTCTTCAGACACCTGGCAGGATTGCATTTTCCAGCCCCCTTTTGGTAGGGTAAGGCCATGTGACTAGTTCTAACCAGTGAGCTGTGAATGGACTTGGCAAGGGGAACTTTCCAGGCCTCTCTTCTTACTGGGAAAGCTTAAGATAGACACTTCCAGCTTCCTAAACCGCTGAGTGACGGCAATCAGCAGATGACTCCAACTCCCTCAAAAGGTGCTAAGAGTTGTCAAAGAATAACCTGTGTTGTTTTAAGCCACTGAGGTTTGGGATTTGTTAATAATTGTAGCTTTACATAGCCTAGCATATCTAACATTAAGTAACATTTTCAAGGGTATATAGTAGATGCATTTTTAAAAGCCTTGCACATTTTAAAATGTCTTTCCCATGTGGAAAACAAGTTAGCTGGGGAAGAAAATGTTTGATGGTCATTCTTTTCCCTTTAATAATTTGTATATGTTTCTCTACTCTCTTTTGATATTTATTTTTCATAGAAGAAATATGAGGCTACCCTTTGTAAACTTTTTTCTTTTCTCCAAATTTTTGCAACAATTCTTCTTTAATAGAGTACATTTTAAAAAGTTTTAGGCTTCATTAGTTGTTTTCTTTGCCCCTGGAATATGATGAATCTTTTTAAAAGCATAGGTCTTCCTGTAGGCCATGCAATCATTCTAGTGCAAACTCTTTGATTATTACTCCACTCACTTATTCATTCACATATTTAGTAAACATTTGTTAAGTATCTACTATGCGGCCATAACTGTGCTGGATGCTGAGATGCAGCAGTGAACATGTCATATGAGTTTTTAAATTTTAAAAATATTTAACAGCTTTATTGGGATATAATTTACAAACCATAAAATTCACCCATTTAAAATATACAGCTAAATGATTTTCAGTAAATTTAAAGAGTTTTACAACCATTACCATAATCCAGTGATAAAACATTTGTGTCACCACAAAAATATCCCTTGTGCCCATTTGCAGTCATTCCTCATCCCCACTCATTTCTAGCTCTAGGGAGCCATGATTCTAATTTCCATATCCATAAACTTGTGTCTTCTGAACATTTTATACAAATGGAATCATATATTCTGTGATCTTTTGCATCTGTTTTTTTTCACTCAGCATAGCATTTCTAAGGTTCATCCATTTCATTCACGTTGTAGTGTGTGTCAGTACTTCATTCCTTTTTATGGCAGAAAATCTTCCATTCTATGGATAGACCAAATTTTATTTACCCATACATTGGTTGATGGGTATTTGAGGTGTTACCACCTTTTGGCTATTAAGAATTATGCTGACATAAACATTTTCATATGCCTGGGAGTGGAATTTCTGGGTCATATGGTAAGTTTATGTATAACTTTGTGAGAAGTTGCCAAACTGTTTTCCATGGTAGCTGAATCATATTACATTCTCACTAGCAGTGGATGAGGATTCCAGTTTCTCCACATTCTCACCATCACTTTTATTGTCTGTCTCTTTTTTATTGCAGCCATTCTAGTAAGTGGGAAGTAGCATCTTTTGTTATGTTTTTGTCTCGCTTTGATATCAGGCTAATACTGACCTCCTAGAATAGGTAAGGAAGTACTTCCTTCACTATTTTCTGGAAGAGTTTGTGAAGAATTACTATTAGTTCTTCTTTAGATATTTGATAGAATTAGCCAATGATACCATCTGGGCCTGGGGCCTTTCTTTGTGTCAATACTTTAATTAATAATTTAGTTTCTTTACTTTCTATAAATCGAATTAGATTTTCTATTTCTTCTTGAGTTAGTTTTAGTAAATTTTGTCTTTCTAAGAATTTGTCTATTATATCTAAGTTGTCCAATTTGTTAGCATAAAGTTGTTTATAGTGTTTCCTTATAACCTTTTATTTTAAAGTTAGTAGTAATGTACTCTTTCTCTTTACTGATTTTGATAGTTTGTGTCTTCTGCTTTTTTTTTTTTTTTTTGGTTTTTTTTCTTTTGGTCATTGTAGCTATAGGTTTGTCATGTTTGTTGGTATTTTGACAAAATTGACATCCTACATCACCAGGAATATGTGAAAGCTTATCAAAACCCACTAGAGCTTTCCTATTTCCAGGTCTCTCTGTTGAATTTCTGATTGGTCTCCTAGTCTGTTGCTTACCCTGACCAGAGTGCTGACCTCAGGCTAGCTGCATGCTGACCTCCCCTGAATGTTTGCCACAGAGTTCCTGTTTTCATCAATGTCCTGGGCATGGAGGTGGGCAGCAGAATGGGAAGAGCACAATATTCCTATTTTGGTCCAGTAGTTTGTCTTGAATAAATGTCTCAATTTGTGTGTACTCTTAGACAAATTCGGTAGTCCTAAAGTGGCTGTTTCTGACAGTTTTTCCCAACTTTATCGTTGCCTTTTGGGGAGAGGATTTGCCAACCTTTTCACTTGGCCATTCTGGAAGTCCAGATATGATCTTTATGTGGTTCATGATCTAGTGGGAAAGACCCACACTGAGCTTCTATTTCATTTGTGCTCATTCCTTCTTTGGAAATCCCAACTGAATATATTTTGGATCTCTACTCCCTGGTGTCTATTATTTTATCTCATGTAATTTTCTTCTCTTTGTCATTTGCTTTTCATTTTGAGAGAACATCTGAAAAATCACATTACAGATTTAGTTTCTAGTTTTCAGTTCCTCCAAGTATGTTTTTAATTCTGTTGCTTCTTTAACAAATTCTTTTATTGAAATTATTCTTTTTATCCCTCTTCATCTTTCTTCCTCTGTTGTTGCCTATTCAACCTGTGCTGCCTTTTCTATTCGGCCTTTCTCCCCTCTCTGTGACTTTCTGGGGTCCTGGTTTTTGTGGTAAGGTTATTCCTTTTTGTCCTCTGTTGGGGATACCAAACAATTTTCAACAGTTATTTTTCTGATCCTGCAGCATATAATTTTCAGTGGAATCTTTGGCCTTAGAGTCTTCATCGTGCTGCTTTCAGACCACTGCTTTAATGCTCTCCATAGACCCTCTGATGGTTTTGCTTTGTACTCATCTCTTAATCAGGGGAGATCTGTCAACACTTTTGACAAATAAAATGTGTGGATTTTTCTACCTTCAACCTCTGTGTATTATGTGATGATCACACTTCTTTATTTGATCTAAAGTATAAAACACAGCTTTGCAGAGGGCTACTGGTCAAATTTCTAGTTTCAAGCTGGCATTCCCCTATGGCAATTTTGCTTATTCAGGTGACATCTTTTCCTACTCCAGTGATTTGTTTCCTTGAAACTCAGAACTGATGAAGTGGACTAAAGCTCATAGTTTCTACAGTAAAAAGCTGCAGAAACATTTCCTACCTTTGTCCTCAGTTGGAAGCATAGAAATGCTAACACTGATCTTCCACCCACCTATTGCACATTTTTTTCCCTGAAAGTTGTGTTTTCTGAATAGATATAAGAAGATAGGTAGGAGAAAGAGATGTAAAACATTTCTCTACTTACCTCGGAAATCTAGGTCTATGATGAAAACAAATAGTTGTAGAATTTTTCAAGTTAATGCTAAATTTTGGCCCTGAATAATGGGGCAAAAAGCTGAAGTGTGGCATGGATTTTTATTTTTTGAGATAGACTTTATTTCATGAGCAATCAGAGTATACTATCATTTATTAAGTAATGGAGCGTGGGCTGGTGCCCCGAATCCCAGGCCAATGTTATCTTTCCACGCACTGTTTTCATGGTTGAGGTAGACCAATCTTTTTTTCTCCAGGGTACTTATATATATTTTTCTTTTTTGGATGCCATATTTTGAAATATTTTTCTCCTGTCAGACTACAGTTTTAAGGAATAATTAATTCACCCTAGTAATTTATTTATCAAAATAATGTATGATGTCAACCAAAGCTTCTGGTAAGTATGAGATAATCCTGGTTATTCAAAGAGTTGATAACATTCGCAGCCAAAGAAGGCAGCCTGATAACCCATCACCGTGTTTGCAGGTGATGTAAAACTTTCTTAGACTTTTTGAAACATTGATACTCTTTCCAAATAACCCCCTTTTCTTTTTGAGATGGAATTTCTTTCTTGTTGCCCAGGCTGGAGTGCAATGGTGTGATCTCGGCTCAGTGCAACTTCTGCCTCCCAGGTTCAAGTGATTCTCCTGCGTCAGCCTCCTGAGCAGCTGCAAATACCCCATTTTTAATTCTGTGAAGGCTTGGGAGTGTGGGGACCTCATGATTAGGAATTGCCGCGTTCTCAACGATCTGAATTGGCAGAAGTTTGGCAGAGGCTTGTTGTTCAGCATGGAGGGACAGCAAGCTTCCAGTGTGGTGCTATCTCTTAAACTTCAAGCCAGATTAATATAGCACAGGGCATAGCAGTCTGACAGATGATTGTTGATTCTCAGCTGCAGAGAGAAGCACTGTGACTTTGTTTTCAATTTAGCATTTATCTTTATATATATTCTCAAATATATATATATATGTTTGTACACACAAGTGCACACACACATACATGCACACATACACACAGTTTTTGAATTAGTTTTAGTAAAACCTGCATTAGTGCAGAGGGACTCATGGAGTACCTTCAATAAAAAAGTCACTGTGTGTTACGCGATAACATTGAACAGACTCCAGACGGCCTCTTATCTTAGATATACAATAATGTAACATAACTCAAACCTAAAGGAGAAGTTAAAGCATTGGGTAACAGCAACAGTAGCATGTTAGTGGAGTAATAACTCTCCTGGAGGATAATCCAGGATGGGTTTTATTGAATTCCGTTTATTTAGCTGGGTTAAATCCAGATAGGCATCACATTTACAAGAAGGTGCTAGCAAAAGGGCAGGTTATTACAAGCACATTAAGAAGATAAGCAAATAGAAAATTGAATAAAATCAGAGCTCAGGAAGGGAGCAGAAGTGGTTCCTGGTTCTCAACTCCTTGTCTTGGGTGGATCTATTCCTAATCTGACTAAGAATAATTACCTTCTTAGACATCTGCAGATACACGGTATGTAACCACTCTTGCTGTTACCCTTATTGACAAGCTTTCTTTATATCCAGTTGAAGTTCCTTGCTTTGCAATGTAGCCATGTTTTTTTTTTGTTGTTGTTTATATGCTCTGTGCAAAATTGAAATAATTATTCAACATTTTAAAATAATGATTCTTTTTAAAAATGTGACAATAATTATCTTATCTTAATTTCTTCAGCTCCCCACACCAATTAATCAATTATAATTTCTTCAGTTGATGGTATTTTTCTTCCACTTTAATTGTTTTTCTGCTTTGTTGTCTTCCTTTCCAATTCTGACAGGTGTTTACTTGGTTATTTCTACATAGGTATGCCTTGCAGATATGGCAATTTTGGTTCCAGACCACCACAGTAAAGTGAGGATTGCAATAAAGTGAATCACACAAAAGTTTTGGCTTCCCAGTGTATATAAAGATTATGTTTACACTGTACTGCAGTCTATTAAGTGTACAATAGCATTATGTCTAAAAATGTACATACTTTATTTAAAAATATCTTATTGCAGCAAAGGCATGAAATCAAACCAAATGCCCATTAATGATAGACCAGATAAACAAAATGTGGTACATATACACCATGGAACATTATGTAGCTAAGAAGGAATGAGATAATGTCCTTTGCAGGGACATGGATGGAGCTGGAAGCCATTATCCTCAGCAAATTAACACAGGAACAGAAAATCAAACACTGCATGTTCTCACTAATAAGTGGGAGCTAAATGATGAGAGCATGTGGACACATTGCAGGGGGAAACAACACACACTGGGGCCTATTGGGGGGACCTGGGGAAGGAGAGCATCAGGAGGAATAACTAATGGATGCTGGACTTAATACCTATGTGATGGGCTGACAGGTGCAGCAAAGCACCATGGCACATGTTTACCTGTGTAACAAACCTACACATTCTGCACATGTACCCCGAAGCTTAAAATTAAAGTTGAAGAAAAAAATGTCTTATTGCTAAAAAAAAAATACTAATAATCATCTGAGCCTTCAGTGAGTTGTAATCTTTTTTCTGATGAAGGGTTTTGCCTTGATTTGATGGCTGCTGATTGGTCAGGATGGTGGTTTTGCTGAAGGCTGGGGCGACTGTGGCAATTTCTTAAAATAGGAAAACAATGAAGTTTGCCACATCAATTGATTCTTCCTTTCATGAAAGATTTTTTTGTCGCATACATGGCTGTTTGATAGTCATTTACTCATAAGAGAACTTCTTTCAAAACTGAAGTCAGTCCTTTCAAATCCTGCCACTGCTTTACCAACTAAGTTTATGTAGTATTCTAAATCCTTTGTTGTCATTTCAACAATGTTTATAGCCTCTTCACCAGGAGTAGATTCCATCTCAAGAAACTGCTTTTTTGCTCCTCATAAGAAGCAACTCCTCATCCCTTAGTTTGATCATGAGAAAGCAGCAATTCAGTCACATCTTCAGATTTCACTTCTAGTTTTAGTTATCTTGCTATTTCCATCACATCTGTCTTTATTTCCTCCACTGAAGTCTTGAACCCCTCATAGTCATCTGTCATGGTTGGAATCAACTTTTTCTAAACTCCTGTTAACATTGATATTTTGATCTCCTTCCATGAATCACCAGTATTTTTAGTGGCATCTAGAATGGTGAATCCTTTCCAGAAAGTTTTCCATTTGCTTTGCCCAGATCCAGCAGAAAAATCACCATCTATGGCAGCTTTGGTCTTATTAGATGTATTTCTTAAATAATGAGAATTGAAAGACAAAATGACTCCTTGATCCATGGGCTGCACAGTGGATGCTGTGTTAGCAGGCATGAAAACTACATTCATCCTTGTGCATTGCCACCAAAGCTCTTGGATGGCACCATGCATTGTCAATGAGCAGTAATACTTTGAAAAGAATTTTTGTATTTCTGAGAAGTAGGTTCAACGGTGGGCTTAAAATACTCAGTAAACTATGCAGTAAATAGATATGCTATCATTCAGGCTTTGTTTTTCGATTTCTAGGTGCAGACAGAATAGATTTAGCATCATTCTTAAGGACCTTAGGATTTTTGGAATGGTAAAAGAACATTGGATTCAACTTAAAGTCACCAGCTGCAGTACCGCCTAACAAGAAAGTCAGCCTGCCCTTTGTAGCTTCGAAGCCAGGCATTGACTTCTGCTCAATGAAAAGCTATCAAAGTCTTAGGTGATATCTTCTCACAATATAAGTCTGCTTTGACTATATTAAAAGTCTGCTGCTTAGCATCGTCACCATCATGAATGATCTTAGCTAGCTCTTCTGGATGACTTGCTGCAGCTTCTTCATCAGCACTTGCTGCTTCACCTTGCACTTCTATGGTGTGGAGATGGCTTCTTTCCTAAAACCTCATGAACCAGCCTGTGCTAGCTTCATACTTTTCTTCTGTGGCTTCCTCACAATTGAAGAGAGTTGGGGACTTTGGCTAACAGGGTGCTGTGGCTGGTTTGGTCTCCTATCCAGACCACTCAAACTTTCTCCATATCAGCAAGAAGGCTGCTTCACTTCCTTTTCATTTGTGTGTTCACTTTAAGTTTCCTTTAAGAACCTTTCCTTTGCATTCGCAACTTCTCTATTGAGTACAAGAGCCCTAGTTTTTGGCCTGTCTCAGCTTTTGACATGCCTTCCTCTTTCAGCTTAATCATTTCTAGTTTTTTATTTAAAGTAGTACACATATGACCTTTCCTTTCACTTGAACATTTAGAGGCTATTTTAAAGTTATTAATTGATCTCATTTTATTAGTGTTCTGTTGAAATGGGTGCCATTGTGTGGGATGCCAACCCTTTGGGAGACTGAGGTGGGCGAATCATGAGGTCAGGAGTTCGAGACCAGCCTGGTCAACATGGTGAAACCCCATCTCTACTAAAAATACAAAAATTAGCTGGGCGTGGTGACACACGCCTGTAATCCCAGCCACTGAGGAGACTGAGGCAGGAGAATCACTTGAACCCGGGAGGCAGAGGTTGCAGTGAGCCGAGATTGTGCCATTGCACTCCAGCCTGGGCAACAAGAGTAAAACTCTGTCTCAGAAAAAAAACAAAACAAAAAACACACATTTATGGATTAAGTTTTCCATCTTACATGAGTGCGGTTTGTGGTGCCTCAAAACAATTACAATAGTAACATCAAAGATCACTGATCACAGAACACCATTAAAAGACATAATTACCCAGACCAGCTTGGCTGTAGAGACCCCCACCCAGGCAGCACTGAAGGAATTGAGAAGCAGACACCCAGATAGAACAGTAAAGTGGGTCTATCCGGGGGGCCAACAGCCTACTGAGCTGAGAGCCTCAGGGCCTGACAGCATTCTGGGCTGAAGGCCCCGAGCAGACTCTGACCCCTGCATTTATTCTCTCTGAACAGGTGATCATTTTTAACAAACAAATGTTCGGTGTTTTCTCATAACACAGAAATATACCAAGTAGGCAGCTGATGCCCTCTTACCACTGATCACAGACAAACTAAAAAGTATTCTCCATGAGGGAACCACAGGGGCAGGGTCAGATGTCCCGAGCTTAAAGAATTATCTTATTTATTTATTTATTATATGTTAAGCTCTGGGATACATGTGCAGATCATGCAGGTTTGTTACATAGGTATACACTTGCCATGGTGGTGGTTTGCTGCATCCATTGCCCCATCATCTACATTAGGTATTCCTCTTAATGCTATACCTCCCCAATCTCCCCACCCCCTGCTATTCCTCCCCTAGCCCCCCACCCCCAGGCTCCGGTGTGTGACGTTCCCCTCCCTTTTCGCTTAGCCAAGACAGTCCTAAGCAAAAAGAACAAAGCTGGAGGCATCATGCTACCTGACTTCAAACTATACTACAAGGCTACAGTAATCAAAACAGCATGGTACTGGTACCAAAACAGAGATATAGATGAATGGAATAGAACAGAGGCCTCAGAAAGAATGCCACACAATTACAACCGTCTAATCTTTTTTGGTTCCATATGAAGTTTAAAGTGTTTTTTTTCCAATTCTGTGAAGATAGACATTGGTAGCTTGATGAAGATAGCACTGAATATATAAATTACTTTGGGCAGTATAGTGAATTGGAGTTAACGAATGATTTGGCTCTCTGTTTGTCTATTTTTGATGTATAGGAATGCTTGCAATTTTTGCACATTGATTTTGTATCCTGATACTTTGCTGAAGTTGCTTATCAGTTTAAGGAGATTTTGGGCTGAGACAATGGGGTTTTCTAAATATACAATCATGTCATCTGCAAACAGGGACAATTTGATGTTCTCTCTTCCTGTTCGAGTATCCTTTCTTTCTCTTGCCTGATGGCCCTAGTCAGAACTTCCAATACTATGTTTAGGGGTGGTGAGAGAGGGCATCCTTGTCTAGTGCCAGTTTTCAAAGGAAATGCTTCCAGTTTTTGCCCATTCAGTATGATATTGACTGTGGGTTTGTCATAAATAGCTCTTATTATTTTGAGATACAATCCATCAATGCCTAGTTTATTGAGAGTTTTTAGCATAAAGGGCTGTAGAATTTTGTTGAAGGCCTTCTCTGCATCTATTGAGATAATAATGTGGTTTTTTTTAACCAGTGTATGATATTTATATATTGTCCTGCCACTTTGGAATGCCCCAAGTAGTTTTCTACTTGGAGGGATGGGGAGCGGTGGCTAGGTTTTCCTTGCCATCGTTCTTCCTAGCAAGCAATATATTTTATCATCCACTCAGCATTTCTCACTAATCGTCCACTCAGCATTTCTCAACACATAATAATAATGAAAAAGTTAAAAATATTGTGAGAATTGCTAAAGTGTGACACAGAGACACAAAATGAGCACATGCTGTTGAAAAAAATGATGATGCTAGTAGACTTGCTCAAAGCAGGGTTGCCACAGACCTTCAATTTGTACAAAAGACAGTAGTAGTCAAGTGCAGTAAAGTGAGATATGCCTGTATGTGAGGCTTTGTTCTTGACCCTGGTAGTGAGGTGGGTAAATGCAGAGACTCTTTTCCCTGGAGAAACTCCTGAATCTTATGATCTTGAGCAAGCTTTGTCCAAGAGATTGGATCAACACATGAATCGTGGAAATTCTGGCTTGACCGTTCTAGTTGGTGGTTTTGGTCCTAGAGGTACCCTTTATGACAGAGAAGAGTCCCATCTCAGCTGAGTTATCTTTAAGGTAAAATGCTATGCTCTGCGTACTATATTTTATTTGTTGATAAATACTGATCTGTTGAAGATATGTCCCTCTACTCAGGCATCTGCTGACAATATCCTGTTCTCATGGTTCGCTGGAGTAGTCTTCACCACCAGTGTGTTCTGAGGCCATCACTGTCACCCCCACGCCTCACAGCTGCCTCCTTTACCAAGTCCTATGGACCTGAAGTGCTTCTCAGTGCTTACCCGCTGCCTTCCACTTATAGGTGTGGTTCTGATACATTCTAAATAAGTCTGTGTGTGTGTGTGTGTGTGTTGAGGAGGGTGCTGGTAGGAAGGAAAATTATTTGTTCATAAATGAAGGGACATATTGTGATATATCAACAGATAAAATTTTGTTTTTGCTATTTCGTTTTCACCCAGATTTCTTCTCATTCTTTTCTCTAAAACTGCTCTTTCTTAAACAGACTTGATTTGGAATTGGTTTTCGGGGACAATCAGTATTTATCAAGTCTGTTTGCACAGTATCTAACTCCTTTGGATGCTTTATCTTTCTCATGTCCCATTTAAACTCTTTCTTTTTCTGAAAATCATGTTTTTAAATCAGGAAATATTCATTCCATGTCTTCTGTGTGAAAGGTTCCATGCTTGGCACTGTGAAGGAAAATTAAAACAAAAGGGTGCTGTCTTCTAAGATCTTGTAGTTTGGGGGAGAGACACACATAAATAACTCCAATATGGGCCAACTATGTGAAGTACTTTAGTGAAGGAAAAAAAGTGTATTTATTTATTCATTGACTGATCGATTGATTGAGATGGAGTCTTGCTCTGTCACCCAGGCTGGAGTGCAGTGGCATGATCTCAGCTCACTGCAACCTCCACCTCCCAGGTTCAAGCGATTCTCCTGCCTCAGCCTCCCAACTGGCTGGCACTACAGGTGTACACCACCACGTCCAGCTAATTTTTGTATTTTTAGTAGAGACGGAGTTTCACCATGTTGGCCAGGCTGATCTCAAACTCCTGACCTAAGATGATCAGCTCTTCTTGGCCTCCCAAATTGCCAGGATTACAGGTGTGAGCCACTGCACCTGGCCAAAAGTACATTTAGTTGGATTAGGTATAAATTTACCCAAGGAGGTTGAAGGGGGCCGTCATACATTTTCATCTTCTAAAATCTTTCTTTCCTTAAAATCTTACAAATTGGAACAGGTGGCTGCTTCTACCAAATTGCCCCCTTACTTCTTACTTCTCAATTAGTTTTCTGTCTCTTTCTCCCTCAATAAAGAAAGGGTACTATGGAAGATTATACTATCCCAAACACATTCCAAAATCCTGTCTCAGCTCATACCCAGCTGTTACTGCTTTAGGAGAATCTGATTAACATCTTTAAACATTCTTAGCACCCGAGGTTGTCTGTGTATCATTGGGGAGCAGGTGACCCAGCTGGGTAGAAAGTTATTACCCATTTTTGTTTTTGATTTGAAGGTTAAAAAAAGAGTCTGATTCTAATAATCAACTTACCTCTTAAATAGGGAAGTAAGTCTGACTCCTGGGAGAAGGACATCAATTAACCTCTGGAAGTCATCGGAATATATTAGCATGCAAATGCTTCGCTGAATCTGACACCTTTCATTGAGCACTCCACCCATCGTGGGCCTTATTTGAGTTTTGTGGTATGCGCTCAAGATTTTAAAGTGTTAGAGACATTTCCTTCTTTCAGGGTGACCCAAGGCCTCTGAAAGGTAAATACAAACTCCCCGGTCTCCTGAGCAAGAGGGCAATGGGCCTGTTTACAGTGTGCCGCCCTTGTCTGCAGCGCACGTGCTTCACATTTTCTTCCAGGTAAAGGGCTACCTGCCAGTGACATTGCATACCTCCAGAGCTGCACTGTTTCTGTGGCAGTATAATTCTTCACTGACTTCAGCCTTTCCCTCTGAGCTTTCCATGTCGTCCTTGCTCTGTGCAGCACAGCAGCAGTCAACACAAATTCAGGCAACTCCTCATTTCTCAAATTTTTTTTTTTTTTTTTTTTTTTTGGAGATGGAGTCTTGCTCTCTCACCCAGGCTGGAGTGCAGTGGTGTGATCTTGGCTCACTGCAACCTCCGCCTCCCAGGTTCAAGTGATTCTTGCCTGAGCCTCCGGAGTAGCTGGGACTACAGATGCATGCCGACATGCCTGGCTAATTTTTTGTATTTTAGTAGAGACGGGGTTTCACTGTGTTGCCCATACTGGTCTCGAACTCCTGAACTCAGGCAATCCACCTGCCTCAGCCTCCCTAAGTGCTAGGATTACAATCGTCATCCACTGCGTCCGGCATGTCTCCTTCCTTTGATGACCTTGAAGCTCATCACCTGGCCAGCCCATCGTATCCCAGAGGCATGTGGTGGCCGTGCTTCTGCCCGTGGCGCTGGGAAGCCTGTCTGGGTGCCATATTGTTTTATATTTTTCTCCCTCCTTCCCATGGCACCCTTTCTGCTGTTCCTTTCCCACCTTAAAAAAATCCAAGGATATGAATAGCTTGAAATACACTAAATCAGTTATTGTTATTACAGGAAAACTTTATACAGAATGCAAGCAATAATCCTCTTATATACACCACGCTCTTACACAATAACTTATCCTTCATCGCTCTTCTTCTCTGCTTGCAAACAGAGTAGCTACCTTCTCATTCCCACCATATTATGTTAACATGAAAAGAAGCCAGAAGAGCTTCCTTTTGTTTTTGTTTTTATGTTGTTCGCTGGCTTCAGACAGGGCCCCAGCACAGGGTGAGTGGCAGGAGGAGACTTTTGCTGGTAACCACAGCAGAGGGAGTTCTCGTGTTTTATATCAGCGTGTGACTTTCTTAGCATTTCACTGAGAGTGGATTGTGTAAGAAGCAACAGAGCTTTCTTCTGATGCATCAAAACCGTAATATTGACTCTATCAGAGTTTGAAGAGATATTATGGCCAATTGGCAGGTATCCCTTTACTGAAGATATATTGAACCATCTGAAAAACTACTAGAACACCTACTAGAACCCTATGGTCAATATAACGTTTCCCAAATTCTGAATTAAGCCTCCTGGGCTTAATTCTTGTATATTAATGTCTTGTATATTAAGACTTAATTCTTGTATATTAATATCTTGTATATTAAGATATACAAGCTGTATATCTTCTATGTGCACCACTTATTTGTAAGAATAATTACACTTTTTTCTATTTTCCTACACCTTCTACTTCAGAATGCACTACAAACCCCCAAGACAGAGAATTACTTGAACCCAGGAGTTCAAGTCTTCAGTGAGTTATGATCGCACCCCTGCGTTCCAGCCTGGGTGACAGAGAAGAATTCTGTCTCAAAACACACACACACACACACACACACACACACACACACACACACACACACACCCAAAATCCAAAAACCAAAAATAACAACAAAAAACCAAAAACAAAAATAAAAATTTCCAAGTAAAACCTTTGGTAAGAATGGGACTAAATTATTAAAAGCAATTTTGGAAAAAGAATTTACAAATGTGAATAGAATGAACAACTGACCGAGGTACTTTGAATTTGCCAAATGAAGCTGATGCTTTTGCAATGAAGCCTTTATCATGCAAATGTGAAATTGCAGATGAACTCCAAATGGGATCCCTGATCTGTGATGGCAACAGACAGAGAAATGAAGCCTTTTATAGTATTTTGATGAACATTTTAATATTTCTCATCTGTCATTGAGATAGACACAATACATGCTAGGCTAGGACTTGCCACATTTTGTATTGTTATTTTTAGTCATTAGTAAATTTTTTCAATGCTTTGGCTCTTAATTAGAACTAAGAAACATTTAGCAAAAGCTAAAGAGTCAGCTGGATCATGAGGAAGGTCAATCAGCTCAACCTTTTCTATGTCCTTGCTGGCACTGAGTTGAGCGTCATGTAGAATACAAAGGTGACTGAGATAGAGGTGCTTTCCTCCAAGAGCTAGGAGATTAGCTAAAAATCTAGGATAAGGACATGTACTTCAATCCAAGACATTAAGAAGGTACAAATAAAATGTGTGGGTTCTGTTTATGATAACCTAGGAAACATAAAAGCAAAGGAGGAGTTTAAAAAAATACTCACTTGGAAATTAACATTTCTCTAAGAACAAGGGCCCATTCTCTTTATTAGTCCAGAGGCAGCAAACTTTTCTCTCCTGGTGCCTTATCCACAGCAGGTGCTTACGTTACTTCATTAGAAATAGCAACAGTTTATGAGAACCAGACAGAAAGAATGCAACTTATTTCACTCTCTCTAGCATCAGTGCAAAATTATGTAGAGGTTTGACTGTTAAAAAGTGACTAGACACAGTTTTGTGGTTTGCATTTGACTTCATCTACGAGATTGTTTTAGAGCTAAATCGTTTGATGAAGGGATCTCAAGAAATAAAAGAACTATAAGCAAATTGATCCAACTCCTTTTTTTCAAATAGATGAGGTGTTTTTAGACCCCATTTGATGGCTGCTATTCAGAGGTTGAATGCATCGCTCTAAGTAGCATGTGGTATAAGCACAGGAAGACAAGACTCCTGGTCCTTTGCCTCCCAGGAGGGGGCTGTTGCACCACCTGTGGTAGATGAGGAAATTAAAACACAAAATTGCTATGCATTGGTAGAAAACTCTTGTTTTTGTTTTCTTGCCTGTTAATCCAAACCTCCAGCTATAAAATATTATTATTCTTGGAGAT
The DNA here is from genome assembly GCA_004027715.1 of Plecturocebus donacophilus. Classification (NCBI taxonomy): domain Eukaryota; kingdom Metazoa; phylum Chordata; class Mammalia; order Primates; family Pitheciidae; genus Plecturocebus; species Plecturocebus donacophilus. The sequence continues at coordinate 7,713 of PVKP010020060.1, read as the reverse complement.
CTTAATTATCAATATTTAGGTAAGATTTATACCACATCTGTTTCCAAAAAATTTTTAACTACATTGCAACCTTATACACACTACAGAATAAAACATCTAGAAACAGAACAGCATCTCACCCCCTTTTTTTTTTTTTGAAAATTAGAAAGTTAGCAGATAGCTGACATGGCAAGTTATTGCATTCCAGGATGGAATTTAGTTTTGAAATTTCTTTGCAGATGAGATAAAATTATAAATATGTGAAACTATGTTATTCCCTTACCTGTTGGCTTGAAATTGGATTTCCAAATTTAGAAGAACACAAAAAATGAGAATAAAATGTTTTTTTAACAGGTCTTGTGGATGATCTTTCAAGTTTTGACCTTGTATAAACATTAGATTAAAAAACAAAGTATAAAAAACAATTACTCTTCAGTACTTGTGTGCATGTGTTTTAGACGGATAATGGCAGCGGGCACATTTCTGAACCTGCAGCATGGATTGGGAAAGTTTCTCTTTGTGGGAGGCATGTCTAAAGTTTTCTCTAATTGTTTTTAGAATACTGATTTTTTTTTTTTTTTTTTTTTTGTTAGAAAGAACATCAGTCCTGGCAGTCTTTCAGCCACAAAACTATGAGAAACGGAGCTAAATATTGACAATAACTGCTTGGATTATGAGGAATCAATCAAAATACATACTGTAGATGAAGATGCCTTGAACACCATGGATGCCATTGAGAAGGTATTATGATTACAGCAACTCTTGGCTCCCTTCTCTGTTATTTAAGGGTTACAGGCTTTGTTTAATATCTCAGTGTCTCAATCCTTTTGGTTGAAGCACAAGGCATGCTTCAGCCACCTGAGATTAACTGCTACACCCTGCAGCAGGCCAGTGTCTCCTCCCTGCTGCCTCTCATCCATCAGGATCCACTCTGGAAATGGGCCAGTGGTGATGTGTGGGAATGCAGCCCTTTGTGTTTGTTTCTGGTGTTTGATTTGGTGGCCTTGGTCACAGATTGGCTTCCTTCTTTGAAAGTGAACATCTTCCATTCCTTTGTGATTGAGTGACAAAAGTTCAACCTGCACATGCCAAAATGAACAGCCTAGAAAACTCATTATGGTTTCAGAACCAGCTTTAAAAAAAAAAAAAAAGGCAACAAAACCCTTCCAGTCACTCAGAGTTCTAAACATAATCGGTTGGTTCCCAGAAGTACAATAAAAGGAAGCCAGAAGTATTTTAGCCCCTAGTTGTTTATGAATCAACCTGATTTTCTTTTTCAGACTTTGAAGGTCACAGAATCAAATCATGTGGAGCCATTTCCATCAGTCCTCCTGCCCACCCTTTCTACCCTGTTCTGTTACAAGTAGGGTTTTGCTAGATTTAAGTAGAACATTGCTCAGAATTTCCAGGGGTTACTAATCAAAGCAGGTTTCTTTTCCAAGAAAGCTGCCTTGGCAATTACTGGAAGGGAAGCAACAGGGACAAGTAAAGCCGAGCACCCCAGCCCTGCTCCTCCCCTAGAGCACAGGCTCGGGAGTTCTGCTGGCCTTAGGCAGAAGCCGAGGAAGAGGGGCCTACGCTCACCTTTCCGAGTAAGCCAGGGCACTTCACGTCTGCGATAAAGCCAGCAGGGCATGGGACCATGGCATGGAACTGGACTTATATAGGAAGTAGACAATTAAGCCTGAGTCTTAGACACACACAGGAAGGTGACAGAAGAAGAAAGAATGATGTTTATTATTTTCTAGAGATCTAATCTCAAAGGCTTCAGTGTCCTTGCTATAGTGTGACCTTTATAGAACACAGCAAAAATCTTAAAATCTTGACACATTGCTTGCCAAGTATTCAGGTACCTATTATGTGCCAACATGAATAGCACATAATAGGTACCTGAATAATGTAAGTTCTCTTCCCCACCTTTTCCCCTGCTTTTCTGTACATCAAATAGGATAATTTTGATTTTGCTTTACAAATTATTCAGTAATATCTGTTGTTATTTCATAATATAAACAATTTCATATTGCTTATATTTCTTTTTGGGACTTAATGAATAGCAAGGAAATATTTTTCTAATTGATAAGCTTGTTATGCAATTCCAGAAACCTCCTTTTAGTGTTTCTCACATCCACATGGTACACTCTGGCACAAGTCAAAAAATGTATTAAAAATAAGAACTAAGAATGATCAGGGGCCAGCTATGTGCAAGGCATTGTATTAGGTACTTTACCTTAGGTATTCCATTTAATCCTCAAAACAACCCCAACGGTGAGGACAAGTCTTTCCCATCTCCCTGTGAGAAAGAAGCCTCAGAGAGCTCTTGCCCAGGTCTCACCGTCAGCAGGTGGCAAAGTTGTTGCTGGAATAGTTTACTCAAACCCCAGTGTCTGAGTTCTTTCCACCTCACATAATGCCAAGGCTCTGCTGGAGGTCCAGGAAGCTAGAGCAGAGATCTTCTCACTGCCTTCCACCACGTGGTTTCCTTAAAAGCATCTGAAGAAAGAGACAGATTCCACCAACTGTAGAGGGCATCTCTGAGGGGGCCCAGCAGAGGTAGGACAGGTCTAGGGGTGGTCAGGATACTCCTTTCTCATCCACCCTCCAGCCAGCTGTTTGTGTTTTGGATTTTTCTGGGGACTAAGAAGTTTCCCTGTGAAAGACAGCGAACTAGGTTTTCAAAGGGGGTCTTGGTGTTCACAAACTCATCTGGAGAACAAAATGGGGAGAGCGGGGCAGGGTGGCAGAGGTCAAATTGCTGGGGAGAGTGTCTGGATTCCTGAGAGAGGGATCAGCCTAAGGAAGGGAGGTTCAGGCAGTGAGCCCAACTGAGCAACGAGGCTGTGGGGCTGAGAAAAGGTGCACCCTTAGCTTTTCTTGAATCTGCCCTGACTCCACCACTCTGCAGGGCTCTGTGCCTCCTGGAGCGGGAAGGGCTGTCTGTGTAATAGGAGGTGCCATTCAGTGAGCCAGCCTTCAGCATCTTCCCACCCTTGCTGTCCTGCTGTGGTGCCCACTAGCAGCCAGGACCTGAGAGCGCAGGGAGCTGCTCTTCTCACTTCGTAGCCAACTGCCTGGACTACCCGAGTGCCAGGAGGATTGCAGCCGGCACCCAAGATTTCGCTCATGTATCAGGGGAGGCAGAGATCCGCAGGAGTATGCCGTGGCTGTGGCCACAATGGTGGCAAGCAAAGGCAGCAAGAAAGGGCCTGGATCCTTGTGTCAAGGCTGGGGTGGTGGTCATGACTTGGTCTAGACGGATTCACTAGAATGTCTGAGACATCCATGGTGACTGCAAGAAATAATTAGGACTGACTGCAGAAAAGGCTCCTGGAAAGGCCGTGAGTTCCTTCTATGCAGGTAGGGAGCACTAGGCCACGAGAACTGATCATCAGTGTTACTATATCTGCATAGACAGGGGAGGCCTGGAGTTAAGCTATGTGAACAGTGGAGTTACGTGACCCAGAATAACAAGGCTAGAAGGTAGGGATTAGGTATACATTGGTTTTGTTTTGTTTTGTTTTGAGATGGGGTCTCACTTTGTCACCCAGGATGGAGTGCAGTGGCGAAATCTCAGCTCACTGCAACCTCTGCCTCCTGGGTTCAAGCGATTCTCCTGCCTCAGCCTCCCAAATAGCTGGGATTACAGACACACGCCACCACACCCAGCTAATTTTTGTACTTTTAGTAGAGACGGGGTCTCACCATGTTGGTCAGGTTGGTCTCAAACTCCTGACCTTGTGATCTGCCCATCTCAGCCTCCCCAAGTGCTGGGATTACAGAGGTGAGCCATTGTGTCCGGCAGTATTCACTTTTTGTAAGATTATATCACCGCAGCCAGTTAGGCTGGGCAAAAATCCCTAATGGCTGTGTACACCTCCTAGCTCCAATAACTTAGATTCCTCCCTGTCCCTGGCTTGGCTAGTTTGAGGGCCACAGAAAGGTGATGGAGTTGGCTGTTATGCTGTGCAGAGTTGCCACTGAAATGTGCTGGGAAACCAGGCTTAATAACTGTATGTGGAACAGCTTGTCCTGACCCTGCTTTCTCTGCAAAGAGCCAGACAGCCAGAGGCAATGCCTTGGAGTGAAGAGAGCTAGTGATGTGGCTGAGCTGGCTGGGAAGCAGCCCCCGGAGCCCTGGCTCTGAGGCTTAGAAGGAACACTCCAGTGCAGACATCGGCAGGTGCAGTGGCTAGGATGAGTGTGAGGATGTGAACTGACCTGGCAGTAGCACCGGGAGATGCACGGTGAACACAGCTGCCTGGGGCACCCCAGCTCCTCATCGGATGTAACCTGGGCCTGTGTCACTCTGCTGGCCTAGAGTGGAGTCCCAGCAGGCTGTGGGAGGCTCAGATCAGGTCACCAAGTCCCTTGTACCACACCCAGCACTCTGAACTGCAGCAGAATCTCAGCCTTTTAACCTTTTTGGTCCATGGATCCTTTTGGCAGTGTGATGAAGCCTGAATTCTCCTTCTCAGATGAATACTTTAAATGCATAAAATAATATATTTAGGATGAAAAAGTAAGTCAATTGGTGGAAATGTGGTCTGAAATATCCCCAGAAACTTTAAGAAATAATTAGGACAGGGTGGAATAAAGGATCTTGAAAGAGAATAGGGTTTCTTCCATGCAGGTAGGGGTATGCCTTACCAAAATGTTCAGAAACTAGATTTGTGATATGAAAACATCTGCACTTCTCTACAATGCAGTACATAACAAGATTAAGCAGCAGGTCTAATTCCATAATTCCCCAATTCTGACACTGTAATTCCAAGTAGAGATGAGCATAACTGTTATTTCAAGACACCTGCTACAACTGAAATGTGATTTGAAAATTCTGTAGTTTCTAGTGGTAATGAAGTCACAGATGTACTGTCATACTGATGTGGTGTGCTGTCTACATTTATAAGAAAATGCTAAATTTAAATTAAAGTGTGATTAAAATAAATGTATAATTTTTTTTCCCATGCAGCTTCAACGTACCCCCCTAAATTCTGCCTATGGACCCCAGATTGAGAACTCCCACTGTGCAGAATGATTTCAGGATAACACACACATGGTTCTGAGTACGATTTTTGACCTCAACACCAGTACCACCTAACTACAGTGTCCCCAGGGAGTGTAATAATGACGAGGCAACACATGATAACATTGCAGCAATGCGATGGAGACTAGCCTGTACACCTGCGACATTCATTCCCTGCAAGGCTGTGGAGGGTTGTGCAGGCACAGGCACCATGGCCAGGCACAAACTCTGGGTTATTTTTGGGGAGCAAAGAATAATTCTTGGAGTTCCATGAGGTGCAGCAATATGACAAACTGATAGTTGGACAAGGATGAACCTGGAGGTCATTTCTAACAAGAATAGGGACACGGAGAGGAAGCTGGGACTGCGATGTGAGCACAGAGTGGAATGCTGGAAAATGTGGGATCGGGACTTGAGCCCCAAGTCTACCCTGGACAACGTTCTCTTCTCCATGCATTTCCCCACGTCCACCACTGGGTTTTGTGAGGGACACAGAGGTCAGTATATACAAAGGTGCTGTGTAAACAGTAAAGCCCTGTCCTCACATCTGTTATTATTATCCTGTTACAAACCGCCTCATGTTTAACTTTACTCCAAATGTATCCCTGGGCAGCTGTCGCATGCCACACTTTTGCTGCAGTTTGCAAGTTGAGGCAAGTCATTTGTGGTTTCTGTCATTTCTTCCTCTCTTGGGGCAGTACCATGACTGGCAGCTGTGCCAGACAGACTAACTTTATCACCCAAAGGCCAGCAAAACTGACCTTTGGTTGTCTTGGGAATCCTGCCCCTCTATTTTTCTGAAAAAACTCCCGTTGACTTTCGATTCCCCTGGCTTTCCTTTCTCTTAGTTTCCCTCCCTCCTCTAATCTGGCCTCTGTCCAAGCCCTGGGATGGAGGTGAGGGTTGGGAGCAGTAGACACCGCCGTGGGATGGGGGGCATGGAATGGGGGAAGAGGAGAGGAGCGTCTCCAACCCTATGGCTGCCTCCCTGAGGTCTGCTGAGTGTGGCTTCCACAGACAGCCAGCAGCAAGAGTGCATGGAATAAAGTATATTGAAGTCATTCAGCTTTGAAGACTTCCTGTATACTTTTAAGCTGCCCATGACATCATTGCACAGGGTGGCTCAGAACAATAGGTGGGGGTGGGATGAAACGAACCAAATCTACAAAGCATCAAGAACACAGAGTGAGAGGCTGAAGCAGAAACAGCCACAGACCATGTGAACTTTCCTGAACCAACTGGGGAAGAATTGACCCCTCTCGTTGTCCAAGATGGCCCAAAAGTGCACCCCTCAGCCACCTGCCCCTGTGGACTTGGCTGCTCCTTGTTTTTCAGCTGCACGGTGACCTTGCTCTGTTGCGTGGGACCACGACGGCAGACACACAGGGAAAGTCATGTGACTCGCAAACAGTTCATCCATCCAAGTTCAATAAATTAGCAGCCAAAAATTTTAATCAGATATTTAATCTTTCCTCCCTGTAAGGGAGATTGAGTGTTTACTGTGGCTGGAGGCCAGATTAATCTCAGAGAAAAGTTACTTGCTGCATCCTTGGTGCTGGGAAGTCCTGAAGAAGTCCCTGGTGCCTGTTGAACTCTGATCAACAAGTAAGACTGTGTCCCTTGTAATTTTCTGTGGGCTGTGACAGGGCTGAACAGTGACCTGACAAGGGGTTTCCACATTTTATAAACACAGTGGGATAGGAGACAACCAAAAGGAGTCCTGCAAAAATCAATACATGATCTGATCTGATGGGTTTACCGTGCTGACCTCTTCTTCACCTTATCTGCTCTACACCTTTTCACCTCCTGAAGCCCAGGGACATGTCAGGGAGAAGGCCTTGAGGGAATCCTGCCAGGGCACTCTGAACTCTGGTAGCAGGACTCACCTATTTGTAAATAATTCACTGATATCTACATTGCTGACTATGGCTGAAATTGATTCATGTGTTTGACAAAGAAGGATTGAGTGCTAGGCACTCTTCTAGGCTCTTGGAACAAATCAAAAATCACAAAAAGAAAAATTTCTTCCCTAATGAAGCTTATGCTATAATGGTGGCAGACAGATACTTACAATAGACATAACCAACAAATGTATAATGCAAAATTAGAAGGTGACCAGTGCTAGGAAGAAAAGAAATGCACCAGAGAAGGTGACCTGGTGTGTCGGGGGATGGATATTATTTGTAACATAATTTATTACAACATTGCCATGGTGGGCCCCGAGAACGTCACTCCGTCAGGTTGTCGATAGACGCCATAGAGAAGAAACCCACTCCATAATCAAGGGGCTGAAACTGAATCAGGGGAGAAAGGTGATAGGCAGAGACATTTTGAAGGCTATTGCAGTAGCCATGAAAGACCATAAATGAGAGAGAAAGAACAGCCTGGCCCTGGCTGGCTGGACAGAGCAGCAACAGCAGAAAGAGGAATCAAGCTTTAAGTGCCTAGACTTTTCCACATGTCTAGTTTTGAGCCAGGGCAACTATGAAAATGCATGAACTTTTTTTTTTTTTTCTTTTTTTTTTTTTAAGACAGAAGTAGAATAAAAGAGAAAAAAGGAAGAAAGAGAAAGAGGGAGAGAGAACAAGAATCTTGCTCTATTGCTCAGGATTTCATTTAAATCTGTGAAATGCTTATGCAAACTAAAGTGATTTATTTCCTATTATGTGATCACTTTTAGAATAGGTATGATATAATATTGAAAAAAATATATG